>JACBAH010007464.1:0-32203 GCA_014282315.1 Neospermospora avenae | reverse complement strand
GGGGAGTCTGCGTGAAGATCCCAGGCTCCCGGCGCCATCCCATCCCATCCCATCCATACCTACCTACCTTACCTCCCTCCGTACAGTAACGTAGCCCATGCTCTCGCCCCTCCCATCATCAGAACTAAACACGGCAACCAACAGCTCACGTGAAGCTGTCGCGTCGCGACGATGCCGGGATGCCCGGATGCGCGAGAGAGAGGATGACCAGTATATGACTTCTATCATTCAACTTCCATTCCCGTCGTACGTAGTGGTGTGTAAGAGAAATACAGGTCATGATGGAATCCCGAACCTCGGTGCGAAGAGCGAGTCGTTCTGATTCGAGTCCCATAGATAGTCTATTATGACACAATTATGTCAAACCTCGAAGCCACAGGCGGAACAGTCTTCCATTCTGGTTGTTCTAATTACCTTACCTAGGTAACTTCGCGCTAGACAATATCCAATCAGTAGGTAGGTAGGTCTGTCAAGGTTATGTGTAGTAGGACCACGAGGCGGGGCCGTCTTGGCATGACCCACCGATCACGAATGATCCCCTCTGATTCGTCACGGTGCTCGTCTACACCATTCCTGAAAAGGAAGGAGGTCTGTCTGGTAACACTGGGCACTTACTGCCCCTGCCATCGTCAATCTCATGGTTGCTGGTTCAAAACAGACACCAGTGGAATCCAAGGAGCCTTATCAGCTTGGCTCCTTGGGACCAATAGGAGCTTCCGTCAGCACCTGGAAGCTGGAACGTAGGTACATGTGCGAAAGAGAGGTTGTTGCGGTGTTTTGTATTGTATTACGCAGAGTCGCGGCAACCCCGGGCTCGACGTCCAATCTTCGTTGAGGATCGATTCAGACTTTCCAATTCGTAAGTCGTTGATCCTGACTTCCAAGCCCCAAGCCTTCCACACAGTTTTCCAGAACCTTTCTAGACCAAAGCTAATCTGTACCCAACCCTAAAAGCTCATTCATTACTCACGCCAGGGCTGAACGGCTGGCCTGTGTTTCCGAGTTCTGGCCTGTCGTCCATATCGACATCAGTTCGATTGAGGCGAAATACTTCCTTTTCCTCATCTCCACGTCTTTCAGATCCCGTATCTACTCACGCGCTCACTCTCCCTTTCGGACCTTGTGTTTCCTTCTTTTCTGAAGGCATTTGATGATGCCGACCTGGTGTCACTTTGCCTTCTAGCCTCTCCCCTCTCTTCTCTCCTCTCTCCAGATTCGAGCACGGGAACTGAAGCGAATCGAATCCTCACCGATCGCCATTGCGAGACTGTGACATCTGAGCGACGCAAAGTCGCCGTGGCACAAGTAGCCTGACAGATCCGCGCCACCATTAACAGGCCCAACAAGCCACACGATTGGACCTTCCGTATCCAACATATGTCCAAGAAAACTCCAAGACTTGGCGTGTCTCTGCATTTCGGCCATTTCCCGTGTCAGAAGATACGGCCAAGAGTATCTCCAACGAATGAATGCAAGCGCAAGTTGTATGCGCCATTTTGGGTGCATCGAGATGGCAACGATAGGCGGCTTCAGTTCGGTCACTATTGGGCTTGAGTTCGGGAAATGAACTGTGCTTGCCCATGCTTGTTTGTCTTCGCATTCTCGGTCCTGCCTGTGTTCACGTCGCAATATCAATCTACGGAACAGCCGAGCCTCTCTAAGCTTTGTTTTCAAGACATTCAGTACGCCGGTGAGGTCTCATCAGCCATCACTGCACCCCACTGTAAATTATGTACCGGAGAGTATCCTCGAGGCACCGAAGAATAACAGACATTGGATGTCCCCAAATAGGGCTACAGCACGCGCTGCATCCTGCATTCCCCGCCTTTTCAAGGTGGATATCAGCTGGGCTGGCCCCCTTTTACTCCATTTTCATAACATAATCCCGAATGATGTCTCCGCCTTTTGCACTTTTGGAGCTTGGCTGCGGTTTTACAATGTCTGCTGTGTCTGCTGTTTATGTTTGATTTATTGATGCTTTTTGCATTCATTCTGTAGTTTAACAAATGTTTGTTCTCTGTTCAAGTGTATGGTTCTGTTATGTATTCTCATTTGACATCAAAGAGTGCTGCGAAGTTTCCATGCCTGCAAGTTGGTCGTGCGCGTTCTGTAATTTAGAAATCGCTTCATCAACGCGCTCCCTGAAGTTTTACCATCTCATGAAGTCTTGATTTAATTTTCCATCGCCAATTATCTACACACTTCCAAGCCCCTTCACATGATTTGGATCTGTTTGTTGGATTTCAGATATGTCGTAGTATATCTTAACAGCAAAGGAGACTTCGTGAAGAACACGAAGGCTGTGCTTACTTTAAAATCGAGTCACATAGCTAGACATCCAGGAAGCTAGTACTTGAAGTAAATCAAATCTTTTGCAATGATATCTAACCCCGATCAATCGACAACCCATTCTTCATCTAATAATTTTAGAGATGCTTTTCTGGCTCAAGCCGCCTTTCTACAGAGAAATCCGGCAAGGCAGTCAAAACTGCTGAGCAACACAGTAATATACTTGAGCTTGTCATCAAATATTTACGATCACGTATCGTCCTGTCGCAACCATTCAAATTCGCACGTTAAGCAGACTACTCATTTTTAGAGTCCCCATACAATTCAAATTCTCGAAAGAGTCCCGGGCTGCCTATAGAAAAGTAACAAGGTAAACTTTGTCCATACGTGTTGTAACAAGTTTGGATTGTTATACCTGATTTTCTATTTAGCTTTGGTGATTTGACATTTTCGCACATTTTGGGCACCCAACTGATGAGTCATTACGGCAGAGCTATTTCTTGCATACTACGAGATTGAGATACGCTTAGCCAAGTCACGTCTTAAGCTTCAATAACAACACATTATCTTAAGCGAGCCTACTACTACCTAAGATAAGATGGAGATCTGCTTTACATGCACCTTGCCAATAGCTCTACAGAGCCAGAGTAGACTTCGTTATCTTTTCCAAGTTTCTATCTCTCCCGAAATTTTGGCAAAGGAAAGTCGAATGCCCTTCAATGTTTTTTATCATCAAGGGAGTCCTTTCTTTCTTCATCTGAAAGAAATCAGAATTGCAGAATCTCGTCTTGCATTTCAGCTACTTCCTTCTATTAGAGCTTTTGAATCACTTTTAATCGTCGTTTGATTAATTCGTATCCTGACAAGCCAGCGGGAATAACACCTCCTCTTATGCCTACACTCATATGCCTCTTCAAAATCGCCCATCGACCTACTCGCGCTGTCCGTCCAAATTTTGACTGTCTGAATTTTCCTGCCTCCCTTGCGACGGCTGATATGTAAGATAAAATGAATGTAAACGAGCTTGATTTTTCAAATGACTTACAATCAAGGCAATATCTTGAAGTGATTGCAGACTCCACAAATAGCTCTGATCTAAGAAACAGGAAAACTTAGTCACTAACCTACTGGTATCTCGGTGAAGACAAGTGAGTACTGCAAGCTAAACACGCGCGAGGAGACATGTCATAAGGAAAACAGGACTTAAATCGAAATGGATATTGTTCTTGATCATCCAGGGGGGAGCAACCTGTCTATTGATTCTAGCAACTAGCTCTGTTGCAAATTTCGGGTGGACTTCTATAAGATAATTAGGATCCAATCATACGGCGAAAATTTTATTCATGACATTACATAAGCTTTATCTCGAATATCCGTCTTCGAGATAGTCAATCCCATTTGCAAATACGAATCCAAGCGCTAGGCTCTACTTCTTCCCGTTCGTGAGGCGGCTCACTTACATCTAGTCACAGTACAAATACCCTAGTCGACGGCTTAAACTAGAATCTCCTCCTTGACTCCCCGACACCATCATAATCATGACCAAAATATCATGAATGCAAGCGATAAGAGAATGGGCTGAATTCAACACTCTGCCCTCCACATGTCCCGTACAAAAAGCGAGCAGCCGATGTCGCTCGTATCGTCGCTATTCAATACTTACAGCCATACTACACTTGATATCAAAATCCACAATCACCCGTATGATAACAATCGAATTTCTCCACTGATTCTGCGACGGACTCTCTGTGCACGAGAGGCGGGTATGAGATCCCGAGTCGCGGTTCCTGGTTGTCATCTAGGGTTCCTACCCACACGCCAAAATTACTCGCAGAAGTCAGCTCGTATGCTACTTACATGCTCGATGGCCAATATTATATTTTACTTAAGCCTGCCTTCATAATCTGAATCATAGCCAATCGGCTTCGCGAAATCTCCCTTTATGACGACTTCGTGTTCGGAAATGATGAACATTCCTTCTGGACGGCATGCAGCTAGATCAACATATCTGCACCGTCAGCCTGTCGACGCAGGTCATTGAAATTCAAAGAGCCAAAAAAGATAGCGGGGGCTTGTGCACGACGGTTGTGTCGTTGACTATGCGCGATGCGATGGAGTCATCCCGGCAACTGCGTTTTGCTCGCAAATGTTGGACAGTGTGCCGTTACTCTTTCCTCGAATATTCCCTCGCATTCAATAGAGCCCATGACGCTGTTTCTCGCGACTACTGCAGAGATATGCGACCACTTGCAGCATCAATGATGGAGGGAACCTCCGAGCGAATGAGGTCTGGCTCCGAATATACCTCTCCCTCTCCCCCCTTTGGGTCGCACTTTCCTTGCCTTTCCTGACTCTCAGTCCTCAATCCATCCGTCTGATGGAATCGCAGTATGTATGCATTCAAATTTAGAGAGAGCAGCGAACAAATGATATGGAACGCAACTTTCACATACAACAAATGGATATCATTCATTTGTTGACAATCTTCAATATCTTCTTGTCATCGAGGGTACATCAGCTCAACTTCTTGATGTGATTAGGCGTACTCTCTGCCTAGATACCAGGGACAGGATATCCTCTTTCGCAACTGTATCTATAAAGGAAGAAGTTGAGGTTGCTTGAAATACTACAAGTGGCCACGAGGTGTCCGCACCTGCTTGCTTGAATTTCAAGCCTTCAAGGCCGTCTGAGTAAGTTCGCATCTGGTAAAGTCAGTCTGTGGGTATGAAATGGTGGGTAGTCAATAAAGTCCCAGATTTCCAGTTTCGTGGCTTTAATTTCTTTACAATCGAGTATGATGGGTCGATTTTAGGTCCTTGAAAAGTGCTATGAGATTTCGTGACATGTTTTTTAACATTCACTCAAATCGTGAAGTACAGATTACTTATCCTAGAAACTTCGTCACAACCTCAGCAAACATCTGTGGCTTCTCGACCATAGGCAAGTGACCAGCACTATCGATGACCTCATAAGCAGCCCCGTTACTGCCGTACGAAGCAGCCATTTCCTTCATAGCACCTGGTAAGACCCCATCACTACCACCGACGACAAATGCTCCTTTTACTGTAGCCGTCTTCATCTCCTCTTTCAAATCATACTCAAAAAGCGCTTCCACGCTCTTTTTGAAGCCTTCTAGGCTATTATCCCTCACCATATCCTTGACCCGTAGACAAGTCTTCTCCATCTCCCCGCCTGTACACCAATTAGCGATTTCTTTTTCATAGTAATGTCTCGAGAGAAGCTGGTGACATCGAAATTGATTTCTCAAGAAAGCGTGGCGATTTTGGAAGATGGAAAAAAGAGGATAGGCTGCTCAGACACGTACCATCATAACTCTCCTTTACGAACCACCGCCTCGTCGTGATCTCGGCAAGTTCCTCTCCGACTATCTTCTCTCCGCTAGATGTAGAAGCGCCTTCCTTTTCTGAAAGGGCAATACGCTCACCCCATGCTTTGGAGTTCCCAGCTGGCGATTTGCTGCTCGTGTCACATGAGATGAAAGATTTGACGCGATCGGGATACTTCAAGGCGGTATTGAGGGTCGTACATCCACCCAGCGATACGCCGATGACAGCAGCGGCTTTCTTGACTCGCAGAGCATCCAAAAGGGTGATGATATCGGCTGCCAGCACATCGACAGTAACTTTCTGCGTTCCGCAAGAAGCTTTTCGACCTCGTGTAAGGTATCGTAGGACTCTGTATTTCTTGTTTGCTGAATCAGAAAAGAAAGCAGCAAGGAATCCATCCCATATCTTGTAATCGACAAGAATCGAATTACTGAGTACGATTAAAGGTGCGTCCGGTTCCGGAGACCCCTCAAGTCGGAATGGGAGTTCCACCCCGTCTTTTGTCGTGACGAACGATTCAATGGCTCCCGCTCCACCCGGAGAATCAGGAATCGTCCTCGTAATAGAAGCCTTAACGTCCGACGACTGCCACTTTGCCAAGTCCTTTGCCAAATACCTTGGCGCAGGTCCAAACGTATAGTACAGATCATAAACCCTCCTTCCCTTGTGCTTAACGCTCTTCTCCATAATCTCCTGTGTCCACTTCGATGTAGTAGCAACTTTGAACTCCTCCCCTGCCATTCCATGTTCAGGCTTATATTCGTGTAGCGTAAGATATTCCACCGGAGCATTTGGATCGATCGAACTCGTCACAAAACGTCGTGTCCGCAGCCACCCGGGGACTTTCGATAGCAGATCAACATGTTCCTCCTGGTACCACTTCTCGACCTCCTTCACAGCTTCATCTCCAGGATGTAGTGTCAAGAAGACAGCAACCATAACGTTCTTCTCTCCTTCGTTCTCGACTTTCTCCAAGACCTTAAATTCCTTGCTCTCCCACGTCTGGATATGATCATACAGTTTCCTATCAACCTTGATCTCCTTCATCGTCTCGGCCTCTCGCTTGCTCTTGACGGGCTGGTCGCGTAATCGTAGATAGGTCTCTTTCGTCAATTCTGACATATCCGTGATATCATATACGGCCATCCATTCCGGATTCTCTTCTGAGGGTGCAGCATCGTTTGCGCGGTACCGGAAGCCATTTGTGCAGAAGGGAAGACGTAGACGAGTAGGCCCATGTTCGTTGTTGTACCAGTCGTGAAATTGAGAGATGGGCAGGGTTGGTTTGGGCTGCATGGTAACATACAGGATGCCGGAAGTTGGAGCCATGTTTGTTATGATATTGGGTTATTGGTGACAGAGATGCAATTGCTAGGTAAATCTCAAATTTGGTTGATCAAAGTCAAGGACTGATGTCTGGAAATTGAGAATAAGGATTATCCATCAGACAGGTCACATAATATGGTTAGAATCTGTGCGGAGAGTATTGTGGAATCGGCAGCTCTATCGGGAACAATTGACTGAAATGCGGGGTCATGGAGGGGCATTGTGAGCTTCATTCATTCTTCAGGATGGGAACCGACCAGGCCCAGGAGACACAATCCCAGCGCAAAAAGTTCATCCCGAGAAATTGACTCTCATCGAACTCATCAAATGCACATATTACTCAAGAGTATTACTTTGTTAATGTCCTGCAATATCTCCGTGACTTTGATCTTCAAGATAGTCATAAGAAATTTACATACGCCCGGCAAAGACTTTATCCGCCTCAAAACCAAACAGCTTGCAGCTTGAAACAGCAATGATTGTATCAACACAGATACTTGGGCCTGGCTCTCTATTGTTACGCGTTCTTGTCTCTATCGAGAAATTGGGATGTCGGCATTGGATCGCCATATTTCCTGAGTACCTAGATAAAACTCTGTATAACATGCATATGTTTGGGCACCGTCAAAAGCTGAGCCACTGCGGAGTTCTGGATTCCGTGGCTCGTAGGCTCGCAGCAGAACTCTTGATTCATCAGTTGTCGATGAGGTGTGAAAAGAGATTTTGAGTAGTATTCACAAGGCTGTTATATCCTCTCCAACCTTTACCGGATGGAAGGACATCTGATCCTCTTCTTTGTTTAATTTCGGATTCTTACGCATCACTGTCAAGCGAGACAAGGATGACTCATCTTTTCGAACGTCAGACCGTAAACGACTTACTGTGCTTTGTTGAATCCTCCCATCTATGGAGTCATCAACGGGAGCCAGCAATCAAACATGAAACGGCCAGGTGTCAGCCGTCGGGTTCTAGTGTCAATCGTGTACCTTGAAACGAGACTATCAGCCGACGGGAAGTCTAGACGTCTAGGCGTAGATAGACTTGCGGATGAGGATCCTTTGGCAGATGTATGTAAGAACCTCAAGGTCTTGGAAAATTGAAGAACGACGATCCGTATGTGACTACTGCAACTCACAAAGGGTACATGTATAGCTTTCAAGCTTTCTTTTGCAAAGTCAAAGAGCCGGGACCCGAACGCGGGAGAATTATGGGCCATCATAGTAAGATCAGTTCCCAAACCGTGGTTCGAAGCCGGTTCAGACGAACAATGAGTATTTACAGAAGTAAAACAAAAAGTACCCCAATTACAATAGGTCGTGTTGCCGTGGGCAGTTGCTCCATTTTCAAACTTTAATGGTTCTTGGTACATGTTAATGAACATCAAATCGTACAATGCAATGGTGCAGAGTACCCCGAACGCCATCCCCAAGTATAACCGTAGCTAAACCATTTATCCCAAATTCTATTCATTCCCCAGAAAGGCGATCATATACCAAGAAACCAGTCCTACGTCTTCTTCACTAAACCGTCTATACTAGGATGTGCATGAGCAAAGCCGCTGAAGCGAAAATCCGGAATCAGTTCGCACTCTTTGTCACTTGCACATTTGCCGCCAGTCGTCACAGTCTCAACGGTATGACCGACTTGGACTTGGATTACTCCCAAGGGATGGGCCCCACTACCAGCCTTGATCTTCTTTAAACTCTTGCCACTTTTGCTCCTCTTCACCCTCCAACCGTCGCCAGACTCCAGATCGGATGTTGCCTGCTCATGCTGTTGTAAATGAGCCTCGACTAAGGAACTTGTTTTCTCGGCCGAGATATGTGTAGTGACAGATCCAATGCCTATGCCCTCGTGTCCAAAACTGCCAAAATGCTCGTTACTGTCCGTAGGTCCAGTATATGGGCCTGCGAACTCGATGTCGTCGATTGGCTGGCTATCATGTCTTTGTTTCCGACGAGATCGAGAATCGACTCCGTGGCTGGTAAGATTTGATGCCGAACTTCCTCCACCGATGGAATCTTTGCTTGTTACCCAGTGGAGAACGACCACTGAGAATAAAACATCGGCATTGCATAGCATCAGACATAGCCAAGCTTCTTCTCCTTTTAAGACCATGAGTACTGTCAAGTTAACCACTGACGAGGTCAGGGTAGATAGAGAGCCTACGAGTGATCGAAGAGCGATGGTGCGGAGAGAGCTGTTGGGCGAGTTCTTGTAGGAGTATAGAGAACGAAGCGGTAGGACGAAAAGCAGGGTCAGATAAAGGTTGACAACGGCGTCGAAAATGATGAGCGGCATCATAGCCTTCATTTCCATCCCAATAATGCATGTTCCATCTTTCGTGAAGTATGCCGTCCGGTAAAAAAAATTGAGAATGACGCAGCCAATGTAAAGAACTTTGAGCAGATTAGATACTTCTCCATTTGGAAGTTAAGAGAGTCCTACATAGCATTCCAAAACAGTTAAAAAGGTACAATTTCGACTTCAGGCGTGGTTTGGAGATGCTACGAATAATGTAAACCTTCTCGACAAGAAAATAGTATATGAACTGTGCGCTTGTGTCAGTTGGATCCCCCAGGTTGGTGAAGTAATACATACAACCTGTGCTTGCATTAGTGATGGCTCTAAGTGCCACGAACTGGATAGAGCACTTACTTTAGTCGTCATATAGCATGCAAGGCAGATTACAATAGAAGAGGAACAAATAGTCATGTTGAGATTAAGTCCGAATCCGTGTTGCAGTATGGTAGTAATAAATATGAAGAGTATGGAGTCTGCGTAGATGATCAAGATGACTGCTATCTGTCAGTTGATGTTGTATGCACTCTGAGTGATTATCTTACGCCATCTTGTCAGTGGTAGCTTGGACCAATCTTTGTAAGATGGTATCCTCCTAGCTGAGCCATTCTGTTAATTACCAGAACCGAGGATGGAAAACATAAACTCACAGAAACAAATTGCAAGTATCGAGATTGTCAGCATAGAGAGGACTGTTGAAATGACCATTCCCGCTCTCGGGATTTCAGCCGGGACATGACCGATTGGATCTTCCCCCACTGCGCGGGGTCGCATGCGCAACATCTTCATCGTCTTAAACATGAGATGACTGCTGAAATCTCATATATAGAGTATGGGGACGCCAGAATATACAAATACTCATGGAGATCCCTAGTCATACTAGTGTACAGACGCAATGCTCCCATGCGAAACGTCAAAAAGGCCTCTCGAAATCGATGGCCTGACCTCTCCGGACGAGATTTGATCAACTGCCACCAATGATAGGGTGAAGTTGCAAAAAGGACGCATTGATCCCAAATGTGGATTGCCTTCCAGAATGTCAGTGTAGAAATTAAGGTTCGATGGGTGTGTAGCTGCGCTCCACTAGGAGGTTTGTGCTTACTGCGTGGCTGATCTAGCAAGCAACCCGCAACATGTTCCCTGCCCGAAGTGTATCAAGATTTCTTGGAGGACACTTCTAGTGGCCAACACCTTAATAGAATCCCAGGACTCGGGATTTGAACGACAAGCGCCCGCAGTCAGGTCAGGCAGGCTTGGGATTGCCTCAGATCTGTTCGTCCTAATCTACTTTGTACTTGAATTTAGAAAGGCAAAGAAAAAAAAGCAATAACATCGAAAATATGGATACACTAAAGACGCCGAAGTCGTCACAAGTGTTACCAACTCGCTTCGAGTCCTCTGTCAGGCTGGGGTCAGGCGGTGCTCATAGCTGACGGTTTAATTAGAGATCGTTGTACATTGTTGGGTCTATGCTCTTCAAGTTGGTCCGCCGTGGTATATCTCCATGACAAGAAGTCGCAGAGCAGCAAGTCCGGATTTGCTTCCTGTCTTTATTGGCTCACTCCACTGATTCGATAGAACATAACATAATCGGAAAGAGAAAGGTTCCATCGATGAAATTTCACATTAAATCCAGAGATACGGTTCTGAGTACCTGCATCGTCTTCCCAGAATTTTGGCGCCTGTGTCAAGCTGACATTGCTGCGGATCATCGAAGATCTCCCGCGGAGCAGCCTGATTAGCTCGAGCCGGTCCCTTCGTAGCGGCCGGGTTCCGAACTTTTCATAATGTCGTACAGAATAGCATGTGAACGTATGAAGAGACGCAAGCGAGGTTGGTGGCTGGTCAACATCGGCCTATGTTTCACCATCGGGTTCCCAGGTACTCTAGCTCAGATGGCGGAACACTCTGACCATGATGCAATCCCAAGGTAAGCCCAGATCGTCCATGAGTACGCACAGAATCATCGCCTCCCCCAACCCAGTTTTTATACATCGCGGGAGGCGGTTTGATTGTGGATACTGGACCTGTCGGTAAATGACAGCTTCCATTAGTGAGCGTCTGGATGGTAACAAAATGAGTCGCGTCTGCCTCTTCCTCCTCAAGGATCTTCTCTTCAGCGAGGAAGCTGGAACCAGGTCCTGTTTGTCGACTGTTGTTCTCCACCAGTACAGGCTTTGTAAATACGAATTGTGATAAGTCAATTTTGTTTTCGCGGTGGCTGGTCTGTTAGGACGATATCATGCTGTTACACGAAGCTAAATAGATCGAGACTAGCGGCCGCCCGCGGATACGGAGTTCGAGAGATAACAAATGACAGACTTCTGACAGTTGACCAAGTCCTGTGATAATCCCATGACTTTTGATAACCGCTAAAGTAACTTTATGCAAATAATTCATAAGATCTACGGCGGTGACAGGCTTATGGTAAGTTCATAACTTTAGATTGATCTTTAAAAATGCCCTGGATGTCTCCTGCATCGAGGTAAACCTTGATGATTTGCCCGTGAGAGTGTGAATGCTCTGGATCATGCCTTAGGGGTGTCTCGCCAGACTTTACTCCATAGCTATTTTTAAGGCAATGTGCTGTTGTGGATTTTTGACTTCGATGGGGTTGATCGACTGTCACTTCTGAGTCGATTCGAGGCTTTCGAGCACAAGCATCAGATACAATTCAGCTCTACATGTCTATATATGGATGCCAAATTTACGAACAAATTTTGACCCATCATAGTAGACTGCTCTTACAATTTAGCAGAAGTCTGATGTATGTTGTTACACATTGCGTCAGCTTGGCCTTTAGGCCCTTGGTAACGGATTTCAGAGTTCAGGTCAAATGAGAAGTTGCATGTAATTGGTTCTTCCTCTATATGAATCCGGGGGGCATGGAATTATTTGTGAATATAATTTCATCTGATCTCATCGAGTGCGTGGTCTCCGATGCCAGAGTCATTCCCGACAATCAGATCGGGCAGGTCGACACTTTCAATGCGTTGTTTTCTGTTCCCATTTATTTTCTCCGATATAAAGACATGGCTTCCTCGCATCTGTTGGTAAAGGTTATTCTCAATGCGTTCTTCCGACGAGAAAATATCTCTTAAGGACGAGAATCCTCTACCACAGATCCCAGCGTCAACTCATAACCATCCAGAGCAAGCCGATAGCGTCAGGGGTCGCCTGAAAGCTGCTCCAGCCGTTATCGAAAACGGTGAAAGAAAATTGGCGACCCTCCCGATTTGAGTTGAAAACAGAGGCTGACAAGATAGGTCACTTGGAAGGGAGAGGATGATCTGAAGAATCCATACAATTGGCCAATGTCACGAAAGCATACGATGACAGCATTGATGTCTCTCGGTGGACTCGTCTCAACCTCCTCCACAGGTATGATGGCTCCAGCTCTGGGCGAAATCAGCAAGAATATCGGTCTTAGTGACTCCGAGGCCCAATAATCATATCAAGTTATCTATTAGCATTTTTGTTGGGACCAATGGCAATCTCTACTCTTTCCGAACTTTATGGACAGAAGAAGCTATGGATCTTCTGTCACTGTTGGTATATTGTATGGAACTCCCTTTCTCTCGCTGGAAACTCGAGCGGCATGATGGTTACCGGCCGAATTTCGTCGGGATTTGCCATTTGGTGAAAATGTTTCTATCTCGGTAAGCCGTACTGCATCTATGAGTAAGAGTCTTGCTGACTATTTGTACAAAGGTTCTGGGCCCTACTATGGAAGTCATGTTCAAAGCAGACCGAGGAGGGAGATCATACGCACTGGTCCCACTGGCACTTTATCTTAGAGCAGCATTAGTCCTTTGGTCGGCGGAGAACTTTTTCGAGCGGCAAGATGACCATGGCTCTTTTGGAAGTTGTCAATCTTCGACAGTGTCCTTATCACACTTCTTAGAATCCTCATAGATGAGCCATATGGCCCAGGTACGGAATTTTGAGGCTAACTTGCCTCCTGTTTTCGATATTGCGAAGGACTTTGAGGCATTGATTGTCCCCAAGCCACAACACTCTGGGTTCTAATTGCTGACATCTCCCTTGCGTACTAGGTCTGCTTGCCAGAAAGTCAAAGCAGCTTCGGTAGGGACCGGGAAAGACTACCGCACGGTATTCGAGCGTGACTTTCCTAAGATCTCCCAAAAGCTCCGAGCGAGCATGATTTGATCAATCAAACTCTTCTTTACGAATCCTATCATCCTGATTCTGGGTCTCCTTACCTCGTACAGTTTTGGCTTTTACGTTATTGCTCTCACGACATTTTTCACAACGTGGTAGGAACACTACGGCCAATCCGAGATACAAGTAGTCTGATATCTATATATCTATATATCTATATATCTATATATCTATATATCACTACATTACCATAGCTTTGCCTTCCACACTTGGCTTCTCAAATTACCGGTCCATGCATGGACATTGTTTGGGCAATTAAGGGCCAAAAATGGCGGTCATGCCTTCCCAGAGTGTCGAGTCCCTACGATGATTCCAGGAATATTTGTCATGCCTCTGGGTCTCTTTGTTTATGGCTGGGCGGTAGAGAAACATCTTCATTGGGTTATGGTAGATATCGGAGTTGCATTAATGATTGGTGGTATGATGTCGTCTAGTACGTGTTGAGGAAGCCTGTTTTTTCCTCTTTATGATGTTACCAGGTTACCTTGAGACATGAATCATCCCACTCTCAAAGTGTTTCAGACAACGTTTGCTAATTTTTATTGCAGGTAGTGCAATGTTCTCATACCTCATCGATGAGTTTGAGCACAAATCTGCCAGTTCGAATGCTGCTTGCAGAATCTTGTTAAACTCATTTGCATTCGAATTTACGATATTTGCTCCAACAATTTATAAGAAGCTGGGATATGGGTGGGGAAATAGCACGTTAGCTTTGCTGTATATCGTGTTAGCCTTTCCAGCCCTTTGAATTTTGTGGACGTGGGGACCAGCAGTCAGGGGCCATAGGAAGACCGAGGTAGGCTTGATTATAGTTATTGCCAGCTAGATCAGGGCTTAGCTATGTATTTGACTGTAAAAAATGCGATTAAAGTGGGAATCTGATCTGGAGTTGGAACACACTCACAGCATATGAAGTCGTGAACGAAGACAAGAATATTGCGGAATGATTGATTGTCCGAGACCGTTGTATGGCTCTTGATCGAATTGGTGACATGTACCATCAATTTATTTTTGTCGGCTCAAGTGCTAATCAGTCGCCGACAGTTGGTCAGAACTGCTATATCACTTGACAAACTGAGCTTGCTGACATCGATGTCTCGAGACCGAGCCAATCTGTCTTTCGCAAGCAGCCTCGTCGCCAAATTCTTTGCTAACATAAGTCGGAAAATATTTGTCTCATCTTGATATTAGTAATTTCCTGTAACTCTCCTACGACTTTGCACTCTGAATATCTGACAATCTGATTGATTAATTGGTAACTTTAATGCTTTGTTACAGTAACCTCTTTTCTCTCCACCAGAGACGAATGTATTCAGCAGCATTTGTGGTGGCTTGTTTGATCAACACTCCTCCAAGAAGGATGAGTCGCTGACAAAGCAAGAAACCAATTTCAGGGCGTGCGCCGAAGGTTTGTTTACATTAGGTCTTGGCAAAGCGTCGAAGCGAGAAATGCCACTGCAGCCCACCCAACAACCTTTTCACCATTTTCGTTATTCTTTCGAAACAGCTCAGAAAAAATCACTCTTTTCGAGGACTAATCATAGGCTGCTGCACTATAGGCAAGAAAGATGGCGTCATTCCCTGTCGCCAAACAAATCAACTTGCCCCGTAATTTCCACTGCATGCCCAAGATTCACCGACAGCGGTACCAAAGCACTCAATAAACACAAAACCATTGTCAATACCAGTCTTTGTTATTGAATAATACAAGGTGTGTCAACTCAAGCCACTTGCCCTCCTTCCATCCCATCAGCTAATCTGTCTAGATGACTAATTCAAGCTCCACAATCGGTGGAAAGACATCGGCCTCCTCCTGCTCCTCCTCCGAAGTTGCCATCCGGCACCATATCAACTGGGTATGCTGTGTCGTAAGTCGATCTTCCAATGTTTCTCTTCCAGATGGTCTTGATTCTATATAGATATGTATCATAATCTAACTGTCTTTCTGCTTAGTGTAAAGAATGGACCAACCTTCCGAGCTACACCTGTTTGCGACTGCTGTTTGGCTGGAGACTGATCGACTATTCCTGGGTTGCGTGTCGGCACGATAAGTGCCAGAATTGCGTGGAGATGACCGAGGCCAGATGGGCGGAGAGGTTCCCATACTAGGGGGAAGAGTCTGGTACGACGGAGGTACATGTTGAAGAATAGCAGATGGAAAGCAATAAAAGACGATGTTGATTATTCTGGAATCCCGTTTCAAAGCAATTCGGTGGCACTTGTAATATTGATTGCCTAGAGGCAAGTCGCGTTTCTCTACAATCTTTGTGATCTTGAGTCCGTAACGATCGATCATCGTCAGGAGCACTTTCTCTTTTTCAAAGACAAAGTATGTCAGTCTCCATGCTCTCGGTCTTTTGAGTATAGATCCGCCAATCTGCAATGTTATCGTCTCATTCTTCGCGTGTACGATCTGCTAAACGAGCGTCGGGAATGACTCTTCTGGAAGCGCGATTTCGGACGTGACCATGACCCCTGAAACAAATTTAGGTTGTACCGACCAAACAAACAAACAAAAAATTCCTTGACGCATCAACACTCCCTAATAGGCCTTCAAGCGCCACACTCACGGGCGCGCATCGATGACTCGAAACAACAGCCAATATGAAACGAGATAATGCAATCAACTTTATACGAACGCCGCTTGCTCCTGTTATCGAATCATTCTCGCCGCTGGTCACATTTGGTACAATGGAAGGCACGCAGTCGCTGTGGACTCCAATCATAGCGGATGATTCATTAACCTCATCTGGTCCAATATCGTTCCCATACCACGATGCTAAATCAGACCCAGAGCCAGAAGAAGTAAGCCAGTTTTCCTCTGATTCCGATGACTCCACGTCAACCACCGTACCGAAGTCCAGACGCGTTTCTCCATTTAATCTCCAACCGAAGAGAGTTTCAGAGCTTTGGCACGGTCTGACTGGATCGCTACAGCAGAAGCTGAGTTTCGACAAGAACTGCCAACCACCACGACAGACCAAAGACTTAGAGCGCCTGCTGGAATTGGCCGAGACTTCAGAGCAGGCTCCTTCTTCGGAAGTAGATAAACAAGTCAACATCTCGACGACACTTAAGCGAGCAGCGTCAACACGGTCAATTTCCTCCGCATCCTTTCTCTCTTCGAGAACCTCATTTGGCCGATCTTTCTCATTATCGCGCAAATCGAAAGTCGAGCCTCCAAATTCACCCAGAATGTACACAAACAAGCCAACAATCATGCGGAGCTCGATATCAGACCCTACTGCTCCACTGGTAAAGCCACCTGCAGCCACCAAAGGTCAGACCAATGGCGTTTGGATATGCTGCTTCGTAAGTACCTCTCATTCTCTACAATTGGCATTTTGATCGCCCCTCCTACCCCTATTCCCAAGAAAGAAATCAAGATTGACCAATATTCCACCCAGTGCCAGAAGTGGTCGCGAACTTGCTACCCCATATGCGGTAAGGTTCGTGCAACGGGCGAGAAGAAACCCGAGTTCTTGCCATGTCAACATGAGAAGTGCGGGAGATGCGAGATTTTGACGGAATGCGGTAGGAAGCAATATGAGGACGGTAGTGTGGGAGCGGGTATGGTGACTGGAGAGTTGGTTAGAAGCAGTGATAAGGGCATGAGCTCTGGCGAAGGGGAGTTTGGGCAAATTTGAGACTCAGATGGAATAGTAGTCATAATCATTGAATCAGAAATACTACTACTCGCCAAAATTTCTGACGAACGCTATGACACCTGTTAGCCAGTTCCCTTCCTATGAGCTCGGGGCTTACTTTGAGCTCACAGGAGGTGGACCGACTAGTAGAAGCGCTTTAGATACAAGTCGAGTAGAAGACCGGGGTCCCTTTTCTAGAAGAATCTTCCAAATGAAGCCATATTACATTTGCGTGACCTGAAGTCTTGCTTGAGCACAGGTCCTACCAAACTTCGATGGGCATGAATATTTTCTGGTAGTGAATCGCTCAAAAGTCCTAGAATCACCAAAATCAAGATCATCTGGCCTCGGTTAAAATGATATGGCATTTTCGCATCTCCATCGTCTACCCAAAAGATTCATTACCATATACACCCAGTTCATGTCGTTCATGTTTCCAGCTGATTGTGCGGCCCAAAAAAGGCAAGACAAGATACTACGTGCCTTTCCTTCCAAATTCTAGGTTGGCCTTCGCTCAATTCATCGATATACATTAGGAAATGGTTAGCATGCCACTCCCAATACCAAGCTCCCTGTACCTTGGCTGATGACCCAGCTAGCGATCGGCCTAACACTCAAGTCAGATTAGCCAGCCGAGAGCTCGCATTGTCATAGTGTAAAGCTCTCGATCTTCCAGTGTTCCGTGTGTTTCAGGCAAAGCATCTCCCAGACCGATGTCTCCGAGGAAATGGAGTGACAGCGTTCTGACGGGAAGAAGTTTTGGCAGAAGTCGCGATCAATGATTGGGCGATGTACCTCCACTTGATCTATGAGACAAATGTCTCGCCGTTCGTCATATTCGAAGGCGATCGACATATTATCAAATGGTATCCATCCAGTTTACATCGTCGAGGATTCATCGAAAACGGCTTGTACTTAGATCATCGTTGCTTCCGATAAACTGGACGACATTCCAGCATACAAGCGGGTCATGATCCTTCTCCTCCTCCGCAATATTGATATGCAATGTACCGATCTTTAGAGTGAATAAGTTGACTACGGTCTGGCGAGCAGAGTCGCGTTGTGAATCAGCTCCAGTATAACGAGGATCTAGTCAGTCTCTATAAATCGTGTGAGAAGTCTTAATTTCGACGACAAATGACTTGGAAGTCAAATTCAGGAGTCTCAGAGTACTACCCATTTGTGAATACATCCCAACGGCACTGAAATTCAAAAGGTATGTTCCGTCCATGCTCCAATGCGTGAGGGTCAGGTGATTATTCGAGAAAAATCTGCTCAGAGTCGATAACGACAACCGTCCAAAGGAATTGATCTCAGATGGCCAGGGAAATTCGCTGTAAAAATGGGCCAGCTTCTGAGGCATATAGTATCACTGTTCCAAAGTTGGAAACCTTGCAAGAGCGTCATGGCTCTTAAAAGTCATGCAGTTTTGTAAGACCGAAGGCGTATGGACACCAGGACCATCAGGCTCTCCTGCGATGAATATTTGCAATTCGTATCAAGACCTACTGGAATATCTAGATGCTTAATATTGCTCAAGGACTGCATAGCTTGGAGGATGTATTCGTTCCTCGGCGGTTCCTGTTATGTACAGTACATCAGTTTTATTCGACGAACACAATTGTGAATGCAATTGACGCCACAGAAGGTCTTCAAAATTCCGGAGCTAGGGCAGAATCAAATTCACAAACTCAAGTTCCTGATTTTTGTCCTGTGCAACGTATTCTCTTGAAGAGGAAGTCCTCCGACAAATGCTGCAGCGAGGAAGAAAGTTCTGAAGGGCCTGTCTAGCGACGGGACCCCGAGAAGTTCTCCTCGCTGGCCCATTGAAGAGCTTGGACTATGGAAAGACAAGTTTGATAACCCACACAATCTAGCACACACTCTGAGGGCAAGCAAGTGTATTGATGTCAGCCTCAATAACTTGGAGAGAATAAGTTGAAGGTACTGAGCATTCTGGTCTTTGACAAGAAACTCCAAGTGACTGCAGATCAAGTCTCCTTCATGCTTGTATATCTCGAAAGTTTCTTGCTGGGTGATATGCAGGACAAATATCTCCGGAAATTCCTGGCCATTCAAGTTAAGATCACGAATAACATCCTGGTACTCCCAGTAGGTGATTTGGTGCTTCGGCAAGGTCAGGTCACCCGTAACAGAGTAGATAGGGGACTCTGGAGATCCCAGATGTTTCATCTTTAAGCTCGTGATGAAGGCGAGCAGGCTGATCTGGTGGAGTCTTATTGATACTTCTCCGATAAACAGCGTTTGGACATGCTTGACTAGTCGGATAATTTCTGATATTCGGACCAATCTGATAAAGTAGCAGGTGAATATTTTCCACAAGGTCCACATCGATCATGAGATCATCCCAGTTAGTACTTGTCTTTCAAGACTTGGCTTTTGAAGGCAAACGTTGACTTCTTGGAATAGACACTCGCTGGACTCAATTCGAAACCACAGCTGACAAGACGAAGTACAGTCCGCATCACTAGCTCGCTCATTCTGATGATCATGTTGCAGATGTCCCGCGGAAGATTCATTTGCGATGACATCGTGCTATTAGCTTTCCGAAGGAATTTCGACGCCGTCGTATTTTCGAGAAAATTTTGTTACAGAACCCAATTCTAAAGGCATAAGCTGCATTTGCCGCACCAGAAGGAAAAACACATCAGGAAAGACTTCGAGTGATGTTCAAAAGTGTTGTGCCGGCATTTCGCACGATGTACAACCAAAATTGTGCCTTGAATTTGCCTTCAGGGTATATAAATTCTTCAGAGGTGGTCCAGAATCTAGTTCAGCATTGCCTCTTAGCAATCTACTGTCACCCTTTGTCGCCGGAGATCTCTACTTTACAAGGGTACAACACTCTCAATAACCATCATATTGGGCAGCAATTTCAGCTTCGCAAACTCCCGCAGGGTCTTGAATATACTTTCGTTCGTATCGACAACTCCAAACCAGCGCATTTCCCTCCTTTTTGGTTCGCTCAAAGACAGCCGACAAACTCCCCACAATGCAGTATCCAGGAACGTGAATGTTTCACTCAGGCTTACAAATAGATCATGGGAATTCTTCGGTTTGTGTACTTGTACGAGATCTGCCCAGGCTTTTTGAATGGACAGTTGGCTTGCCCAGGCTGTGATCGAGAAAGAGCTGCGATATGTAGTTGCCGAGCCCCAGCCGCAAACTTTCTAGTCACGCAATGTATCAGGAGAATAGCTGTAAGTAGCGTCATGCGGACATCTTACCCGCGGGGCGGTGGATTATATGACGTGGTCACAGTTTCATATTTATTCTCATCCAATTCTGGTCTACCGGCTGAAGTCCCATACGATTTCACCAACATTGGCCAGAGCCTTCCCCACGAGAAAGGGTCTCCATTGATAGCATTGAAAGCTTGGTTTACCGTGCGTTCGTCCAAGACAGCATGTTCGCTCTGAAACCCAGCCAGGTAAGCAGACGAACGTGTATGAATTGTTTCCCAGGCTGTAAGATCACCCGGGAATTTAAGCGGCTGCTGCATATGAGCTACGACCGTAGCGTAAACACCAAGTCCATAGAACACATTCATCTGAACATTGCTTGTGGCGCCAACAATCCTGTTCATTTCTTGTAAATGGTGTTTCAATTTGTTTCTTTTAGCAGAGGGTACTGACCAGGCAGGACGAATAATGTTCCATCCGCCTTCTTCTTGTTTAAAAAACTTCCACAGCATATCTTCTTGGGGTAATAGAAGTTGAGTTTCAGAGTCACTAGAGGGTCACTTTCAATCGCAGGACTCAGGCCTGCTCCGAGATGGACCCCGTAGGTCTTGGCCCGTGTTTGCGAAAGGAATCATTTCGGCTTAATACGCACCAGAGGGAGAGCCCCGATGAAATTACTCAAAAGTGAGGATTTGACCTTGACTAGCTTTTAGGAATCCGACCAGGCGGCTGCACCCAGCTCAGGAGCTGCATTGTTTCCTAGCCAAGGGCTCCCTACTGACCGATCAGAACGCTTACCAAGCTGTATGAGTAGAAGAGAATCCCATCCACTTTCTAAATCCTCTCTTCGATAGCTTTGGCTATTTCATCAGGACTGGAAAGAAAGTCACACGCAACATCCTCTACTCACTCTTTCCCGTTGCCAAGCAGCTTCAACAGTCTAGGGGAAGGAGGTCTGCGAGACAGAGCAAAAATCTTGCTCCACCGCTCTGGGCCCCCAGCAAGCACACGAAGAGTGTGGAAGCCCGATACGCCTTTGGCAACGCAGATGATAGCAACTTGAGATTCCAAAGACTCGTGTGTGGGAATGCCATGATAAATATCTTCACTGCGAAACTGATCTGCTAGACATCTAGTCGACAATTTTGAACTTCCAGCAAGTCAAAAATAAAAAGCTCCCTAAGTTCGGGATAAAACATGAATAGATATGAAATCGATGCTTGAGCGAAAGAGGCGGTGATGATCGATGAGCTTTCTAGGTGGCTGGTGTAGCCAGAGCTAGGAGCAACCTTCGTAAGAGCTTACCCCGCCGTACCCCGCAGTAGCACCGAAGTGTGTAACGTCAGCTACCTTATGACGTGATCGGCAGCAGAGCGGGTGAGTGACATCGTGCCATCCTTGTTTCGGCTGGTTTAGAGTTTAAATGCGGAACTATAGATGATGATCCATCGTTTAATCAAGACCAGGTTAACCAAGCGAAGATGGCGCAAGTCAACAAATGACCGTATGCGGAAGCTTGAACATACTGAAGTATGGTAAGGCACGATATGAACATACCATAATATGTTTTCAGCATATTATTCTAAACCAAGCAGTTATTATATCGAAGAATGAAGAAAATGAGCAAATACTCTGAGCTGCAAGTTTTGAAGTTTCGATCGAAGTCCTTAACAAGGTCAGGATTTTAATGCTTTGGCAAAAGAGACAACACAACATGGTCACTGGATTCTTAGAAACTGATTGAAATTATTTCGCGACCACAAGGTGAAGTGGAGCAACAATGTCAGTGACCTGCTCTGAGCTACTTACCAAAGTTCTGTAACAACTCTGAGTATTTTGCAAGTTTGGATCCTGATTATTTGCCAATGCTTGGGAGCACTTTTAAACCTTGGCCCATATTTTGAAAATGGTCTGTAGTTCAAAAAAATTCTTTGTTAAGCACGTTCAAACCTGAATATTTCTTTTTTAACTGGGAAAGAACACATATATTCGTCAGTCATGCTTCCAAGAGATCAGCCACCAAGAGAAGGAGAAGAGCTTCAACTAAAAATGATTGCAAGCTTTTTATCCAATTGGTAAACACTAGTGACTAAAAGCTGTGGCTGATATTATGGAGGAGAACAACGCCTGTCATTGATGAAACCCGAAATTCTATCATCTATCATATTCATCACCTTGCCACCATGGCACATATTTGTGGGCTTCTACATTCCTTTGACGTTTATGACCTCAGCGAGCTTCCCGGTAGGATATTGCTAAGAGTAATACTCAAAGTCACTTAACATTTTGATGAATTTGTGCGCCCTCGATACCAACGCTATTGAAGTGGCTTGGGACACGACTGGAAAGCAAGGTATTTGTCTCCATCGTTATCCTTGCCTTTCGGAACTGGGCTCGAACCCTCAGATGGCGATGACTGCAAAGGATTCGCAGGAATAGGAAATGGACGTTGCGGAATGGCAACAACTGGAGCTTGGTGCAGAGAAGGACCGAACTCGTAAGTCGAAGTATGGCGAGTAGCCAATGCGAAGGGAATGGGGGCCTGGGCGCTAACCTGGATACGAGGAGCGCCCGCTGGACGAGCAAGAGGGGCAGCGAAAGGATTGGCCACCTCTCCACGAGAAAGGTCGGGCCGAAGAGGGGGACCGAAGTTCACAGGGCCAGATTCGTGGAGTGTTGTGTATTTGATGGCTCCATCTGCATTCCGAGAGTACGCGACGAAGCTTTGCTGGGTAATAGACACTTTTTGAACATGGGCAAGTGCCTCTGGGGAGATTCGAGAAGGACAAGCAGATACTTTTACGCAGACAAGTCAGCAATGTGATCAAGACCGGCACCGAAGGTGGAAAAAGTCAATAGCTCACGGGTATTGCAGGAGTCTTCTCCTTCAGGAGCACGCGCAGAGATCATTTCCGAGGGTCCTTTTGAGCCGAAGCTTGAGCCGCGGCCCGCTTCACCATGACCCTTGGACGACGTGTTCAAGCTAGCAGCGGAAGAGGAAGCCATTCCTATTGGGACGTCTCTAAGGATGGAGAATGACTGCGACTCATTTGTTTGTTGAGAACGATTGCCGGACTCAAATCAGTAAGAGTCTTTTCGCCGATACTATATGTGAAAAAGAGGGACCGATGAGTTTGCGACCGAAAGTCGACGATGGTGGCTATCAGGCCCAGAATTAGGCCAAATGCTCAGTCATCCCATTGAGAGATCCGCGCAGCTTCCTTCGGGCAGGGCCTTAATGACATGGGCCGCGACTTTAATGCAGAAGGATTTCACTTGAGCTTCCACGATTGAGAAGGGCTAAATTGGCACAGAACTGCAGCAAGTTTAGCATTAAGTCGGCACACCATTCTCTCAGAAGCTAAGCAATCATAATTGACAAACACTATCTACTGTACGCAAATGGAACATCGATGGTGTTTTCCTTGCGATGCTTTTGACCAGGTGTGAGAGGGGTGCACCTAATACGGGTGCTTGGATAGTAAAATAAATAGTTCCGACATCGGGCCCGAGTGGCCTGGTGGTTGTGCTTTTGCACTCTTAGTTTAGATGTGTTTCTCCAGGGGGGTAGTGCCTCGCTTAGCTCAACAAGGCAAAATAAAAACATAGTACTTGAGACGGCGATGGGTTCGAAAAATGGGAGATTCATCGCTCTTGAACCACATACAGGTTTGAAAAGACGTAGATGATTTCTTGGGGCGAATCAGACTTAGGGACGCGCTCGAGCTAAAATCTGTCATTCCAGCCAGTGCTACTTCTCGCAAAATTGTGGAACTTCGGAGCCGCATTGTATAGAATAATCATCACTTTTGCAAGTATAACTCTTCTGCGAACCCTAGGATACTCAAGTCACGATTTATATGCAGGACATTAGGCTCATAAATTTTCATTAAGTACCTCTGACAAAACAAAGTCAACGCCATCGCGCAATACCGACAACGCACGAGTAGAGATCAGGTGCTGTTTTCTCCCAAGATCTGATCAAATCAAAGTACAAAATCCATCCCTATCCTACACTCAGCCTATATTTCCACAAATTCATGCCAAATCTACATCGGACCAGCAGCCGATGCCTCCTACGTCTCAACATCTTTTCCATCCCCCTTATCGCATTCGTAACATGGCGCGGAAGTCGGGAAAAGCAGCTTGACAGCAGAGGCGGTGACTTCGACCTTGCTCGAATCGATCGAGGCGGTCGTAAAGGGGTCGTGGAGTTGGCCGGCTTGCACAACCAAAGCCTGATTACTAGCTGAGTCCGTGACACTCATGGTTGTAATAGTCTCGGAAACAGGGATTACAGCACAAGTCATGAAGAGACGAGTTGGGCGTTCGACGCGAGTATCTCTTGGCTTGCGGTGACCAGGGCATGGACTCGTGGATCGGACGTAGCTCGAGTTGTGTTTTCGGGGAGCACGTGGAGGGGCTGAGAGTGTCGTTATTAGCGAAGTTTTCGGGGTGGGGGAAACGGGAGAAACTTACTCATGGCCCCCGGAGGAGGTGGGAGGATGGGCTCAGCGTTGAGAATTGGCGCGGCATTCATGGTTGCTGGCCCGATATGTAAATTCCAAGGATTGAGGTAGATGGAAGAGGTATGACTACTATCGGGGAATTGGCTTTGACTGGTGTGAAAGACAACAGACACAAAGGTCCTTGAGAGCGTTGATTATTGAAGGCTTGTTTGTTCGACGATCTGTGAAGTGGACGTCAAGATAGCGAAGGGATTTATATTCGATTTGACATTGATGTTCAAGTCGAGAAGTCTTGATATGAATGAAGGTAAGAGAACACTAAAATCTGTCGTAGCGCTATCGATTCACCCAGCTCATGCGGTAGATCTTTGGTGAATGAAGAAGAGACGCAACTCTTTGTGGCATATTCACTGATTCTGCGACTGTATTTCTAAGCAAAATAATGAATTGTAAAAAGATCACCGCTAGATCGTGCACAATATCACAATAGTTCACGCTTGAAATTTAGCAGTTATAATGTGTATGCAGTGGCGCCAAAAGAAAACCAATTAATGTAGTAGTTCGCTAGTATTTGATGTATGCCGTGCAGAGGTCACATAGAGCGGTCGTATAGACTTGATAATTTTGGGGACTTTAAGTGCTTGTTTGAAATATTGCTTGTTCATTGGTCTAAAGCTTGGTAACGAATGTGGTGACAGTGTAAACACATTGCCTTTGGTTCAGAAACTTCAAGTAGCTATGTACATGAAATTGCTCTGAAACGCGAAAGCTACTGCTGCCCTGTACAAAGAGGAAGCAGCGCAAGTTGACAAAGACAACGAAGCGCGAGAAATGACTTCGAGTCTCCAGATCACGATGAGAGCACCCTGGGCCGCTAGGCCGAGCCCACAGTTATGTCAGCGTTTCCAGTGCTCTGGTACCCCTCGGTGGCCAGGATCATGTAATCATGAGTTCCGAGCTTCATACCCTGCTTTGCCCAAGCATCGAAATGAGCGCCAACGTTGATCGTTCCTCCGACGCGCTTGTTCTGCCTGACACTCCAGTATTGCTGGAAAGTCGCCGTGCCCTTGATGGATGGCTGGTTCGTTCTGGTGGTCGTAAGAATATTGTAAGCAGAGCCGTCCGTAGTCACACTACCCTTCTTCTGTGCAGCAGATGAAGGGTCGAAACTCCCGTAGGTCTCGACAATGTAGTATTCTACCAAGGGGTTGGTCGTCCAGCCGTAGAGAGAGAGGTAACCATTACCAGGACAGCTCCAAGTTCCGTTGTAAACGACATTCCTGTGGTTGTTTTGGTCAGAGAAGTTCAAACATTGCGATATGTCAGCTTACTTTGGTCCACCTGGGTTCCATCCCTTCCCAACCACCACGTTGTTACTGCCCTGGCTCCATTGGACAGTGTAACGACCTCCAGCCTTGTTCTGGTAGTTGTACGATCCTCCATCGCTCCAGGAGGAGTAGAAAAAGCCATCGTTTGTGCCGGTATCGCGACGGACCATTTCCGCATCGCGACGGATCTTGTTCGTTAATTCATCAAGATCTTGACTTGGTGCTGCGAAAACAGCTCCAAAGGCTGAGAATGCCAGTGTAAGAGTAGATAGAAGAACCATATTGAAGATTGGTAACTGAGATGAGGATTGGTAGCTTGGATGAAGAGCTTGATGAACTTCTGCTCTCTACATGCCAGAGCGACGTCCCCTTATATAGTCATCTTTCCATTCATCAAAAACAAACATCTTCGACTATCCCCGCTTATGACAATATTTTGTTTGTTCCTAGATCATGAAAATGAGGTCGGTGACTGTCGGTTGTGATCAGAATTGACTTTAAGCATTTAGCCTTGGCGGAAGATAATATCTTTGAAACTTTGAGGGGAGAAGTGGAGACACTTGGTGACAGATGCAGCATTGACAGGCTAGACAGGCTAGACAGACGTGCGGCGTCGGGAGTTAATCAGTTGAACGGCACGTGAAACCATGTCAAAACGGCATCTGACGTGAGTAGCGATTGGTCAATCTACTCGCTTACCAACGTCCCATCATTACTGTTAAAAGAAAACATAAGCACAGGGAATACTAGGAGGGCATGAAAATGGTGGAGAAGTTTCAAAATGTGCAGCTCTCATTTACCCAAAGCATTGTGCCATGCTGTTTGCCATATCACGATTATCATGTCAGTTTGACAGGGTGGAGAGTCGTCGTACTCTGCCAAGCACAATCTAATTCGTTGCAAAGTTGATCGGAATAGTTGATGCTTGATGTAGCCAAGCCTCTCAGGAGGTAGGTCCGAAGAATCTTATCGCTTCTGCCGGACAAGGATTACTGGCAGAATACAGCATAGGATAGGACAGCTTATTGAGTCGTACCTTGCCGAGTGACCGTCTTAGTATGATTTGTATATCGAAGAGACTAGTACCAGGCATTTCTCTTCTCGCGGCATTAACCAGTAGTATGCCAAGAAAACCGATCTCTATCTTTGCTCCAAAATATTGTCGATCGAAATGCCTATTTGCAGGGAAGCGCAGTAGTCTTCAGTTCCGGCAATTGTAAAGGAGTTTTCTTTATATTGAAACTCGGAATCAAGATCATGAGGTGGAGCCTGCTTGTAAGGTTACGGGTACTGCTCGGGCATACTTTAGTTGCATATAGCAGGAAGAAAGAGGGGAAACCTTATAGTCGATTAATTCAACCTGATCTTCGACTTTATCCACAGCCGCATTCCTAGCCTAGGCTTAGGTGAATGTGATTGCTTTACGTGTGCTAGAGTTAAAGTTCTCGGCCCCGGCTTGACGAGAAGGCTTCTAGGCTACACCTTTGACTTCATCTAGGGACCTTGAAGTAGTCGGAGGCTGTTACAATATTGAGACGGAGTCTATCAATATGATGGCATTCATGTTTGCAGATTTCCGACAATACATTGGAGCTAAGCTCGATGAAATCCACTAGAATCTATAATTACTTGCACGACAGGAAATGAGACATTTAGTGAACTAAAGTGATTGAAGATAGCAGAGGAAACGTCGGATAATCAAATTAGGGAGAGCTTACATCAAGTCAATTGCTATGAGGGGTAGTGATACCTTGTAACATTGTCAATGACTTTCGTTCATGGAAGGGTTCTCCATGAGCGCCAGAACAACTCGACTTGCCTGGGGATAATCATAAAAGTATGCATCTGCCTAAAAGATAACCGTTGATCTAGTAAACCTCAGACAACTATCACCACGTAGCATTCAGGCACATTGTGAGCCATCATTATGTCGTTATGTCCCTCTTCTTGCCGGGTAAATTAATCAACTATTGACATCCGGGAATCAAGCTATTCCCTCTCCCTTACATCTATCGGAACACTAAAACCGAAACAATACTACTATTATACTAGGTTTTGAGCAATCGCCAAGTTATCTCCTCGACCACTTTAGCCATCTCTCCCACCCATATCCCTCATTACTAGATTTCAGATCTCGTAAAACAGCAGCTAACAAAGATTCCACCTTCTTCCTGACGTACCACAAGTTCTCCACCCGCTTCAACACTACACACTACACAGCCACCAAGACCAAAGCTTGTGGAACGCGCAATTCTAACAATTTACAGAAGCGAGAGGGGAGGAGAACTGGCCAGCTTAGCGCTGCGATATTGGCACTGCCTCTCGGCGGATGGTGACTATCTGGCGTGTTAGTTTGCAGAGTAGGGGCGAGTTGGTTTCCTAAGATCTTGATGTGGCGATGAGATTGAAGATATGATGGAGGGTCCGCAGCGTTTCTTCCAAAGCCTCTCTATCTTCGCTAGCTAATTTGACCACGTTAATTTTATCTATCCAGGATTGTGAATTCGAGATCAAGCGATGGCCACCGTGGTGGAGTTTGTACGAAAGCAAAACTGTAGTAATGTTTGTATTCTTAGATGAGTAGCTGGGGGAATGTTGCGTGATGAATGAGTGTCGCCGCGCGTGAAAGGCACAGACGTCGAGGTATTAGTAGGAAAAAAGAGAACAGCTTTCCGAGCGTCCGGCCTGGATCATGCATAAAGGCCCAACAAAGCTGCACAAGATACACAGACTGTCGAATTGCTAGCTGTAATAATTGTGATCTCTCGTCTGAAGGAAGAAATGCACTCGGTGTGGTGTAAGGTGGCGAGGTAATGGTACTGTAACGGGGTTGAAGTTAGGCTCACACCAACTACATCATCTGGACCAAAAGATCACAATATACTGAGCAGCAGCATACGCCTAACACCGTACATATACTAATTATCACGTGCCCATGAAAGGTACCTCATGGATAGAGCTTGCTGTTGATGGTCGTCGTTTTCGGAATGTAGTTGTGCTAGATGAAGAGCTCAAATAGAGAAGAGTGAATAAAGGAGGTACTTTTGTGAGAACGAAAGCGGGATGATTATGGTACTTCATACCTTAGAGCCGGTCATGTGAGCCTAGCATGGCGAACCTTCTTTGCGCTGTGTACAAGTGAAGCAATCTGATATCGACAGTACTGAAGGTACTGCATGAAAGCTTTGGCTGGAGCTTTGAGATGTGAAATGGATTATTTCCTTGTTCGTTCACCGGCATTCGGGAGAAGTCTGAGCGCTTTGTTCTGGATTGACTGAATGGTCGTCGATGCTAAGATCCGTGCCTCAGTGAAATATGCGCAATATAAGAACAGAGAGATCTTCTGCCTTGTCAATTTCTGGCAGGATGGTAAAGTTTCGTCGCACTTTGTATCGATCAGACTGTAGTAGATGCTTTGTCTTGTGCCTGCTTCTGATTGTGGAGCATTTGTGCCATGCCGGCAACATCAAGAATACAACCAACGACCAGTAGCGCGAAATGGACAATGAGAATAACTTCCATGGCTAGGTAAGATAGACACCTGATTCTGAATCTAAACAGACCGTAGAAAAAACAAAGGGAGGACTGCAGAAATTTGACGAAGTAGTGCGGGATGGCAACATATATTTGCAAGATTCTGGAGACCACCAACGCCTAATTTTGATCCCCCATTCAGAGATCTCGACTGAATGCAACAAATGAAATCATCTCATATCTCGACTTTTCTCTTCTTACACTGGAGACACCCAATCCGACTTATACTTTGGCGGTCGGGACCCACCTCATGCTTCGAATTGATCTCCACTTCGTCCATCGACGGTTCCGTTGTAGCTCAAGAAAACCGAGTACTGTTTCACTTGCCATTGTACTCGCTGTATAGAATTTCCCAACCGCGAATATTTCGTCACATTTGTTGGTAGGAGAAAATTCCGGATATGATTCGGGCTGTGGTCGTAGAAGCAGAGATGTTGATGGAAAAGGGGGTGGAATTAAAGACTGCCAATCGGAAGATGAGAAACCCGAGCTTGGCAAAGCTTGACTCAGCCTACCGAGGATCTACGTCTCCTCCTTTCCAGCCGTCTGCACTTTCAAAAGTCCTAGCAATCGAAACGAAGAAGCCATGCGTAATTATGTATTACTGAACAAGTGTGGGTTGCAGTTGCGTTGCAGTTGTCGCGAGAGAATGAGGCCACCCAGCAGATCTGGCTTCAGGATTGGGCTTCAGGAAGATGAGAGTTCACCCTGCGATTTGGCAGAGGTCTGAACGAGAGTCACGAAATCAACACAAGACGTCAGTTGGCCGCTTTTGAACATTATAGAGCTGTTCCAGTACTTCGGCCAAGGGATCTATTCAGGTCCATGAGAGCAGTACAGGTTGCTCGAGAAGGCATTCAAAGTTACGCAACCATTGAAAGACTTTGCTCAGAATACAATTTATTATCGCGCAGCTATCGTACGACTTTCCTTAAAGTACAAATCGGGTCGAGAAGCTATTATACTACTTTGCAGAAGAGCAACATCGAGGTGATCATGAGCTCTGGGTCTCAGAGAGGACGCACTACCAGTTAGCTCCACCGCCTCCCCCACCACCATTGTTTGAGTCCGCAACAGCATTGACCGAGTCAGCCCAGTTGCCATCGCCACCAGTATCAGCAACATTGTTACCCCAGCCTCCCTCAACTTGGTCAGATCCTCCCTTTCGTTGACTGAATCCCTCACTCTGCTGTTGGAATCCACCCTCGGCCATGGCATTATCACGAGGAGGTCGGGGTGCATTTCGCTATACAGAATAACGTCAGTACCAGGTTTGATAACATCAAAAGGCTTAGCTTACCCATTCCTGTACGATGGCATCGATCATCTCTCTAGCCTTGTTGACTGCAGACTTTCGGCCCTTGAGAGTAAGAGTGACTAGCTCACGCGGCTTTGGTCTGGGTTCGGACTTCTCTGGCATCTGAATCTCCTTAATCCCGGACTTGGACTTCAGCTCAGTGAGATTTGCACCCTTGGCGCCGATGATGATACCGGTACAGCCTGAGGGGAATTCCACTGGCTCCTCGATTTCGGTCGGGTCACCGTCATCCTCAGCATCATGACCATTAGCGCCTGGAGCGGCGGGTTCAGAGATCTCAGTAGCCTGGCTACCGTCGCGGCTGTAGGCTATGGATCCAATGTCAGCAAATCTCCTCGTGACATTCTTACCAAAGCCATGAAGAAGTTATGCGCCATGACTGGGAGTGATCCTTCCATACGGAGACGCAGGTAGCGGACAACGTAATTCCATCTAGGACTCCAGTAGAATTTGGAGAGCCCAGCTACGACTTTGCCAGCCTTATCCTTCTTCACCTCTGAAGCATTGGCAGCGTGATCGGCCCAAATGGTACAGCCATACTCGTCCTCTGACAGGCCGGCATCGGCGAACTTTACGAAGGCGCGAGCAGTCCAGACAGAATTGGCACCTTGGTAGAAGTGAACTCCGACGTCGATCTTTCGGCCGTTGTAGTCGGCTTGGTGGTAAATCTCTGTATCGTCGACGCGGCTTGAGGAAGGAGCGGGGACGTGACGAGCGATCTTCTCATAATAAAGCTCATTATGAATGAAGTTCAACAGATTCACACGGTCTTGGGCAACCTAGATATAGGTAAGCAATGTCGCCAAGGCGCGTCGCGATACTGATATCAATGTCGCGTTATGGGGTCACGGTACTGAGATCGAAGGGAAGTAGGTCGCGATATCAACGTCGCAGTGAGATGTCATGACATACCTTAAGCTCATCACCCTCAAGTTCGTCGTTGGCCTCAAAGAAGACCTCGTCCTCGGCATGAGCAGACTGATCGTACTCCTTGGCATTCTTCGGATTACCATTGTCGTCGGCGATAGCATCGAAACGATTCCCAGCCTTCTGACTAGCTCCGGAGGATGCTTACCCTTCTTAGGTCCACGGTCCACGGGAGCATTTTCCTTCTGGTTGATCTTTGACTGCGCCATCTTGGTCAGTATCGTGAGACGAGTTGATGACTACCTAGATGCCGTATGGAAAGGAGAGGAGGTGGACATTCAAGAGATCGAAGATAGAAGGGCGCGAGGTGGGGTTCTTATCATCCCCGTCCC
>JACBAH010007463.1:0-32177 GCA_014282315.1 Neospermospora avenae | reverse complement strand
TACAACAGCAGGTATTCGCTGGTGGTCACCCACCCAACTACTAATCTGCCGATCTGGTGCTTGTGTATGGCAGAGCGGACGGGATGCCCATTTCTCACCAGTCTATGGTCGTATGTGGAGGGCAAGGTCTTATATTATTATATAATATACGTTAAACTTGTTGATTGTCAGTTTCTATGGCGGATATCAGATATCCTGCCTGTCACGCCTGCTACATTCAAGGTTCGTTGCCTAGGTAGCTTGTTAATATGCCAATGATTTTGTGGCTTGCCGTGCCTTATCAATACCTATGAACGAAGTTTCGGAATAGTATACTATGAAAGCAGGATCTAAGTCTATGGAGTCGCAGGGTAGGTAACTCCCCTATGATTGTTGATGCTTAGTCAGCACAGTGCTAACTGGCGCCCTTATGAGCAGATATTCCAACCCACGCAGCAACGATTGTCAGTACTTTTCCTAGTCAATAGAAACAAAGCTCTTGTCCGGCCGCCTGGCAGCCTCCAGACATGGCTTGAGCCTTCATCTTATGATACCAAATTTCCTCGAAGACAGTTCAGATTTAGTGTTTCTAATTTCCTGAGTGGGTGTGAGTATTGTCCTTTTCATTACCTACCAATAAATGACTCTCTTTTATGCTCGAAAGAGGCTATGATGGTATTGCAAAACTCTTGAGTCGGAGCTCTACAATTATTGCCGACTGTACCTTAATAACGGACAGCTCAGGTGCAAAAGGCGCAATAAAGGCGGCGATACTGAGCGAGTGGTTGGTCGGTCTCCTTACTCGGTGTCCCATTTGAGCCTACTGTGTTCATGCCGTCTGTTCCGCTTCTCGATGATTCGTGCATTCTGGGATCTCGATTGTTGAATGGTTGCAACCACAATTCCAAAAAAAAGTGCTCTACTAAGGGAATGCGATCACACAATGTGCCTATAGAAATGAGTCGCTGAAATGTGTTTCATTGGGATATACAGCTCGTGGATAATTACGATATATCCTACGTCTTCCGTCTCCACTCCACTATCATCAAAGCCAGTAGAATAATCACCGTCAACATAGACTGATCCCACAATGTCAGAAGAAGCTCGAGGACGACGATGCCCCACAAATTTACGAAGGCTTCCCAAAATCCATCATTCACCAACAATCCCTCTCACTCGATCATCTCCTAGCAGCTCTCCAGGAGAAGTATATCTCAACCTTTCCTCGCCTCAAAAACACCAAGCCCTTCCACTGAAGGGCCCGCGGAGAGCGGTAGAGGTGAATGCTTTGTCATGATATGATCGTACAGCTTACTGACCGTATAGCCAATTCGCAAGCCTAGTATTAACGATGTGATGAAAAAAGTCAAGGTCTTCTCGAATAAGGAAGACGACTGGATAGATATCACCGCTGTCTTCATTGATGATCTTATCGAATCATGGATTTCGGAAGAAATGTTCAAACATCTAGACCTGGACGCTAATCCAGGCTCTCCTGATGATCCAGAGTGGGGAGTCTTAGGAAAGCGCTCGGTTCCACTTGGGGGCACAACTGAGCTTCAGTGGGCTCTCAGGGGTTCCAGGAAAACGCAGGAGACGACATGCCGCATTGTTGATAGCAAGAACTTCCAGATCTATCTTCAATCGCGCTTTCTTCCCTCAAACTCTGCACCGACGGCGAAGCTTAGCAGTGTCGAACCGTCCTTATGTCAGGAATTGTTTCCGGACCTTCTCGTCTCCCCAATTTTCAAGAAGGCTGCCATAGTGGAGGATTCTCTTATTCAAAACGATCTGCTAAGAACCAACAGTGCTACCCTCAAAGAAGACGCTGATCCGACTTCTCTCAACAAATCGATTGGGTCCTTCGATGGACTCCCAGAGATTATCAGCAATACATCAGAGGAGTAAGTTTGCCTCTGTTTTTACTGTTCTGGTAGCTCACTAAATCCCACAGTGCCGATGCAGATGACTGGATGCGGTTACTGAAAAAAGAATTTCACGATCGTTTTGAGCCAAACCTAGATATTGTACACGCACCTGTCAAGATAGCAGGTCAGTCCATGTTGAAAGTCACTGGTACAATTCTCAGAGGAAGCTGGTCTCTAAAGACCTTTAATATAGAACAATTCCACGGAACATCTCATTTTTCCTATCAGATAAATGGAGGGTCAGGGCTAACATCAGATTCAGTTCTAGACACCGGTATTGACATCACGGACAGCTTCATCAAAGGTGCCATGAGACAGAAAAGAGTGCAAATTGTGAATAGTTTCGTCCCCGGAGACTCAGACACAAACGATGATTTTGGTCACGGAACTCATGTTGCGTCACTTCTTTTGAAAGTTGCACCACATGCCCAGATATTTGTGCTAAAGGTAGCGAAGATGGGAGAAATCGTTTCTACCAAGGTAATCTCTGATGTAGGTCTAAGTGTGTGAATTACTCTGCTTTTCTAGTGTTTAACGATTTGTGGAAGGCAATCAACCATGCTGTGGACGACATCCGGGTGGACATCATCACTATGTCATTTGGTCTTGACAAAGAGAACGCCGATATCCAGTCCGCAATCCGCCGTGCCTACGGGAAGAACATAATTATGTTTGCTGCAGCGTCCAACAATGGAGGAAATGGAGAGGTCAAGTACCCGGCCAGAAAGGATGAGGTTATTTGTGTCTACGCGACCAACGGAACTGGAAACCCATTCAAGAACAATCCCAACACCATGAATAGCTCAAGCTTTCATTTCGCAACGCTGGGTGTAGGGGTGAAATCCTCTTGGCCGAGGAAACTTCAGAAGCCTCCACTGACACCGACAGAGCCATCGGAACGAAGACAGACAGGAACTTCGTTTGCGACTCCCATTGTGGCTGGTATCGCAGCATGTATCATTGAGTATGCAGTCGTACAGAACCTTCCAGATGACCTTTTGGTTGTGTTGAAAACGCGACAGGGGATGCAGAAGATATTTGCTAGATTAATGGTGGATGACAACCCACGGTCTGGGCTTCATTACATTCATCCTTGGAAGTTGTTTACGAATGATCGTTCTAACGAGACGATCATGCACACGATGGTGGACACCTTGAGATCTTGAAAATGACACAGTTTTGGCAGGTGAAACGAGTTGCGTCCCACATGAGATTCATTAAGTTGGTTATGAGACCATAACACATTTGCATTCTGTGTTTCCATCTTCATCAATCGCAAAGAGCGATTTAATGCCATCGATTTCAAGCGCCTGCACTTCGCGGCCGCCATCGATACTTCCGGTCAGTCTGATCCGTAATGAGCCATATTCCGTATCCCGTTCATCCTCTTCCCCCAGCATCTTTCCCAAGATCTCGTTCTTATCGTTTTGCAAAGCGCCCGAAACTTCATCCTTTTTCTCCCCAGCAGTGATCCTGATAAGTCGATACGCAAAGACAAAGTCCGAAGCACCTCCAGATAAGGCACGCTTCAGTGGGCCCTGTTGAGTGTTCGAGTTTCTGGCGTCTAGAACACGAAGGAGACTTTTCGACAGGCCTCTTCCAATTTTGAGAGCTGTAACCATGTATACCGGCAGTTGAAGTTGACATCCTTCGAGATAGCCACGGACATTTGCCCTATTGACCGCTTTATCGATATACTCCTGTGTGGGATTGAAATCGAGGGTCTCTACATCTTGGATCGAGAAGTGACTTGTAAGATCTGAGTTGACGCTAATTTCGACTGCATCATCCAACCCTAGATTCGAGATGAGTCGTGCTATCACACTGATTTGATCGTTTTTCAAAGACTCTGTGAAATCCCAGTCGCGTTTGTGACTCGAGCGTACATGGTGCGATGGGAGTTGGAGAATGTCGCCAGGATTCAGGATTTCTCCTGGCTCGAGAGGATCGGCAATTATGCTACCCAGTTGGATTGGACCATCTGGAGGAAGATCAAGGTTGCTTAACACGAAGTATGTCTTCGAAGCCGTCATGACGCAGTGAGGATGAAAATGGCGAAAATGTGATATGAGTGTCTGCAAAGACCAAGGCGCAAAAATGTAGAGAAGCGATGAAAGGAAGATGAAACAGGGGACCAGCTGTAAGACTATGTACATGGAGATCTTGTATCCCGGATTGTGAGAAGACGAGAGGCCAAGCAAAATGGAGTGAGAGTGTGAGTGAAATCAAACAGAATCAGCCAATCTGTGGAGGTAGAGCAACACCCAGGGAGTACTCAAGCCAGTAAGATGCTGGCGGCACATATCTAGATACCGAGCAGACAGGCAGGCAGGCACACCGAGTTGGACTCGTTCAGGCCACGCATAATAGATGAATGGTTGTCGCCAATTGTAAGGGTGGCTCAATGGCCCAGTAGGAGCCGGGCGCCAGCTTCAGCCCATGGCCATGACTACAGGTAGCTACGCAACAATCAGAGCTGCACTGCTACTCTGACACTTTCTCTGCCCCGAAAAACACATCAGTCCTACCCATACCGTTCGTTTCATGCCAGTTCTAAGCAAGTGTTATGATCGTCGTTTTTCTCAGATTGTCTTCCTTCATCCTCCACTCCGCTCCACTCCGCTCCGCGCAGAGCGTTCCGCCGATAATCCGCGTCGCGTCACACCAGATCTTATCGCCTCCCGCTGCACCTCCAGCCCACCCCCGCGTTCTATCCTCCTACTCCAGTTACTGAATCCTTTACCGCATGCCATATCCATAGTCAACCTTCGATAGAGAATTCCATCTAGTTACCGATAAATCCATCTGGCATATCTTCCTTCGAAGACAAAAATGATGTCTATAGTGGCATCTTAGCAATGGCACCACCACCAACGTACCGTGACGTCCTTCTACAATCCGCGAGTAGCAGTGACCTTCCCGAGAACACATCATGGTGGACAATAGCATTTGCCTTGACGACGGCGAACATTGATACCGCAGACATAGACCAAGCTGAAGCGATGGACTTCTTCCGCAATATACGCCGTGCGATCGAAGAGGAAAGAAAAGACGGCATGCGCGATGCATCCATGGAGCATATCGCTGCCGTTTTAGTACTCGCAAACCGCCAGGACATACCTCCTAATCTCCCATGGTCCGAATTAAAATACTGCCTTAAGGTCGGCAATGTTGGCATTGCAATACCGGATTCTGCGGACTGGGAGCGATCCTTCACAAGATTTCGTCGCACGATAGCAGGCGAAAAGGTAGAGCCAAATATTCAGCAACGGGTGTCGCAATCAACGAGAATTGAAGGAGCCTTCTCAGACTCTGCGTATGATTCTCATCAGTCAGAGGTATATGATCTGTGGCCAGTTGGGATGTGGGGAGGCTAATGGATCGATAGGGCGACCTAGACTACGTCGACGTCTTCCCGGGTACTTCCGGAAAATACAGGAGTGGGAAACTTTCTCTAGGTTGTTCCGTTTCCGACAAGAATGAGAAACATCACATAGCTGAGACGGCAGCACGGCGTTGTGGTTTCGATCCTGGGAAACGAGTTGTACCCATTACATATTCTTTCAAGGGCGGCGCCCCAGAGCAATCGGCAGTGCTTTGCGAAGTTGTCTCGGATGATTTAGAAGAAGCAGATATCGTATTCTCCCGGACTTTGCTGGATGCGAACAAGAAGAGAGGTCCTTTGGCAAAGCTATCGAGAGGTATGAATGTTTCCTTCGAGAACAGCCAGACAATCAACTTTGCTGACTTGAAGATTTCAGAATCAGGCAAACGCCGTGATCATAGCCGCTCTGGAGGAAGCTCTATCCGGAGTCTCGAAGGAGGAAGCTCATCGACGTCCATTGTAATTGGTGTTGCTCTACAAAATGCTGAGGTTCGCAAACTCAACGCCAGAGACATCGCAGACCTGGGATACAAAGCAGAACTGGCGGTTCAAGGAGCGCGCAGAGCTCATGGCGATTGAAGGATTCAAGAGTTTTCTTGAACAAATTCATTCACCGAGATGAAAACGCTGTAAGCCTTCTCGATTCTCGGCACCTGATGAGTATACAGGCGTAGACCTCTCTCTTTAGCGCCGTTTGCCACGGCGGCGCCACTAAGCTATCTGCCGAGTGCGATGGCTCTGTCGTGATTGCGCTGTTCGACCTGAAATCCATGGGAACGAACAGGTAGTAAATGCGGAATATCGTACAACAAATTCATAGACGAAGCCGAGAAAGCAAGATCTATGAGGTCGAAATCTTCGAAAGCTGGTAGGACCCACGTTTGAGTCGCGAACGGACTTTAAGATAAGATACCCTGGGTGAGGCTGCGATATAAGAGCAGAAATTCTGGGAAGCTGGAAGGAGTCTGCCTGCATAGCCTTGTATGTGGAAGTAAGGGATGCCCGCCCCTGAAAACAACTCAGAGTGCGACACCATGCAGTGTCTCCGGGGAGCTCTTCGAGCTAGGAACCAGCTGTTTTGTACTTGGAATCAAGTTACATGATCTAACACGTTCTGCAGGTAGGTCGTTCCTTTCAATGGCTTACGATTCTCCTTCTTCTGCCTTTGTTAATAGCTCTTATATAGCCAATCGTCAAAGATCGTTGTACACGAGCGCAGGAGCTGTGCGGAACCGGATCGGCGGTGCCAGATCTGTGGTATCATCTGGTGATGGATACGTGTTTGTGTGGTTGGTGCTTGATTGGTAGGGCTGCTGCATGTCGCTAGTAGATTGCATCTGCACCTGCCCTTAGACCTAAGACAACCCAATGATTGAAAAGTTAATAACCAATACTCTTGTGCTTCCCAAAAGCATCATGGGAAAATCAGAAAGCGAGATCTCATCGGACCTCCCGCAATCTCACCCACTTGAAATCAGATTGCAATTTTCTGACAGGGATGATAAAGACCGAGCCGTTCGCACTAGCAGGCTGTCCGCCTTCCTGATGAGACGAAGCATCATAGACACACATGAATCTCCGATGGCGTTTGCGAAAGCTTACAGAGGTTGAATCATCCAAAGAAACTGTACAAAGAAAATTTAATGGACTACATTGCTACATCAGCGAAAGCTCCACTAATGAGGCAATTGAGTCACGCCGGTTATCTAAGCGAACATAATCTCACGTCAAACCTTAAAATACGATTTCAATAGACCGACATTGAGCGAATTGACTTTATCTATCACTATTTGAGCCTTGATTCAGAATCAGAAGAACTCAAGATGACTGCACAGCCCCAACCAGGAAACACGAGAGCGTCACGTCTGCATATACTCGGCGCCTCGGGTAGCGGTGTAACTACACTCGGCACCAATCTGTCCAAAGCACTCTCCGTCCCTGTCTTTGACGTTGATGATTACTACTGGGTCCTCACTGATCCACCATTCACTACTAAGCGGTCCATCCCCGATCGCATCTCTAGCCTCAAGCCGCTCCTCTCTCGCGCTCAAGAGGAACATGGGGGCTGGATATTAGCTGGCTCGATGTGCTCTTGGGGCGAGGTGTTTGATGAAGATGTCGAACATGTGATCTTTGTCGATACGTCGTCGGTCAGTCAATCTCACATTCCCCATCTTCCTAGTATCGCTTTCGGGTCTCTCTAAAGAGCTTCGAAAATCCGAGCTGTGGCCTGCATGTTGATCCCTGGTAGGAGGTGCGCATGAAGCGATTAGGCGAGAGGGAATACAAGAGGCATGGGGAGAGGATCAGGGAAGGCGGCGATATGTACGAGGACTCAACGGCCTTTTTGAAGTGGGCGGAGAGGTACGAGGATCCTACTCTGAATGAAGGTAGGAGTAGGAAAATGCATGAGGACTGGTTGAAGCAGGTGAAGGTACCAGTCACGAGGCTGGATGGGGTTAAGGAGGAGTCAGTGCTGATCCAGGAGGCATTGAAGGGTCTGGAAATAAAAGCAGCAATTTGATACTGCCAATTGATATTTGGAATTTTCAGTTTTGTCGTTATTCCATGAAGGCAGTTAGTTGTTGACTCAATTATAGCAGTCAAAAATTGCTTGTTTTTTTTTTTTAATTGCGATTGTTTACCAATACAGGCAATCGAGAATCTAGCCGTGTGATTCGACTCGAAACTAGTTCTAGGGTCTTGAGCCTTGTTCCAAGAAAATTTCAGTGTCTCTCTCATCACTCCGATGCGCTGATGAATACTGGCATGCCCGGGCTTCAAGAACAGAGTTGTGCTTTTCATGTTCCTTGTAAGTTCGACAATGCGAATGCCTGGAAGAGGGGATGGCAATGTGAAATTAATAGAATCGGAATATCGCAGCTCTTGGCTAAGAAACCTCATTATGGTTTGCAATGTCTTGTCCCTTTGGGCCTGATTGATAGTAAAAGCTCGGATCGCTCCACATTTTCAGATCTTATCATTTCCCGAATGGGTTCGCCTCATGAGAGATTCCTGGAATAACAACTGAACAGCATGCCTGGGGATATTGCAGTGCTGCGCAGTTGGAAGGGAATAATAAGATATGTAATCACTGGACTTTTGCATCGCATAGGCATCTTCAAATTTGTCGATGATTTCTTGTCTCCATGCCAAATGGTTGCTCAAAAGACGAGAGGCCGAAGAGTGATAGAGTGTGCAACGGCCACCATCCTCAGATTTGGACGTATACAAGGCTAATCCAATCCAGCTCGTATCTGGCGGAAATAGTCCAGATTACAGATTAGGATTAACTATTGGAGCACCTTCCTTATGGGTCGTGTTGCATGACTGTTCATGAATTTCGTACGGAAAAATTCCTAGGCGATTCTCCGCCTTCAGGCGGTGATCATCAGAGTCAAAATCCCGATACTTTTTCGTGACCCTAATTCGGATCGCAAGAAAAGTCCTGGGTGGTTCGAAATTATGATCGTCGTTGCAAGGCTTCCTCCATCCTAATCGAGCAGCACTGCCTCACTTGATTGAAGTCATGGGAGCATACACTCACGATTCATCGATCGGTGAAAGAGTTTCTGGCATGGAAGTTCTGTGGAATTCATCTGGAGCCTAGTGAACTAAGTGAAGCAAATAATGCATGCTTGCGCGGTACATGTCCAGGCGCTTTCAGCTACTAGCAGAATGAATATTGAGACATTGCGACTGCCAGTCAGGTATCACAGATACCACATGACATGGTGACATCTCCAAATTGAAATGATTTTAACGTCACCTACAATTTTTCCAGATCTATTCGGTGGGGTTGATGCTGCGAACAATGACGCCTCAGCGTTCAACCTTCTCTACCTACATGTTGCTCGTCATATCTGCGGCGGTTCCACGTGAGTGGTAATTTGAAAGTCCGCAATTGTTGTCATCGGACTCACAACCACATTCAGTCGTAGCGTGTGGTACGGTCGCAAAGTTACATTTCATCTGACCGCGAAGCTCCAAAGCAAATGGAAGGAAAGGGAAAGCTAAATACGCACAGGCTGGATATCCATCCGACATTCGTCCGGCACACAGCGCGACAGTGTTGTTGACTTTCATGTTACCTTGGGAACCTTAAGAAGCTTACGGGACGGTTGGCTCGCTTAAGGGTGGCCTATGACGACTGCTTTATGTAAGGGCGGCTTGGCAGTCTAGACTTAGTATCCTACCTATCCTACTCAGGTACCTAGGTAAGCCGTCTTCCTTTGTTTACTAACATGGAACGCCCGCGTATTTTTGGCTTCAGCTATTCAGAGGTGTGGAAATTGTTTCTAACTTGTAAATCAGTATCGTCAGTTTGTTCAACGTGAAAATCTTACACCGACACGTTAGCCAGGAACTCCGTATGAATAACCTTACCTTCGATAAGCAACAAGTTTTGGTCGACTTGCTGTGCTGGAATGTGTCTCATGGGGGTAAAAGCTTGATCTCCAAAAGGAACGAGGGGAAGCAGGGGAGGAGCTCTTGAGCAATCGGGCACAGACCAGACTGCATTGGATCGGCCTGAATTCTCGGGATCCCCACCACCCGCTGGACGCATTGGGCAAGACTTACTGCTGGTCGCCCTTTTTAACTCTTGAGCGAGAAACACATCTAACCCGTGTTGGCAGGCTGAGCTATGCAGCTGGCGTCTGACAGCTCACTGAGCCCCAGGATTAACCAATAATCTGCTCTTCATTTCTCATCGCGCTAATTGCCGCTTCCTGGGCAGCATCCAGATGCTCCATAAGTGGCACCAAGTACTGACTAGCAGGAAGGATGAGAAGCATTCCGAGCTGATCAGACTTTTTCCCAGGACATGGCAATGACAAGGCGATATCTCTCACTCTGCCTTTTCCACGGCCGCGAATCGTCGTTATGGATTCGAAAGGACCCAGGGAAAATGTCACCCATACAGCAAGATCTACATATCAGTTATACGAGATCCCAGCTCGGGATCACTAACTCCGAGCTTCCCCCTCCTCACAACCAAAGAGTGTCTCGAGTGCGTTGAGGCCGTGGAGGAGGAAACCGCGCCTAAGGGGACGGAGATTATCCTCATGGCCCCCCAATTTCACTTCGAAAAGCCCAAGGCAGACGTTACTACCCTTGCTGGCGTGGCTAGCTGACTTCCTAGACCATTGATGGCCGCATCTCCATACCGCGCTTGCCACTTTGAGACAGAAGATTTGTACTGGTCCTCGTCACTTGTCATGATAGCCTACGCCCCCGGGTGCTCTGCCCTGCTCCGCCGTTCCTGACTACCTCGAGCTATATAGGCTCCTGCTTGCATCTCCTTCCCATCCGTTCTTTTGCTCCCCAAAAGTTTCACACTTCAGTACTCAGAGATCTCAACTGACCACCTTCGTTCCGAACACCATCTTCATCATGCATGTCAAGTCTCTCACCCTCGCGGCTGTCATCAGCACTGCTGTTGCTCAGAATGCCTCCTTCTGTGACAAGTACACCACAGCTCTTTTCATGAACAACACTGCCGAGAATCAGCTCAAGCTGTTGACTGCTGTTGTTAACACAGCTGTCATTGGAAACTGTAAGTATTCCTTCTGTCCAAAATCTGCTATTGGACTAAAAACCTATAGTCTCCGAGTCGAAGACCGGAATGGCAGTCCCTGGTATCCTCGCCAAAGGTACATACAATGGTGTCGAGGTCAACCTTGCGCCATACTTCAGCGGTGCTCTCAAGTCAAGCAACCGTGGTGGATCTATGGGTGTAGCAGTCAACTTCCTCGATGGTGGTGGAGCTACTCCTCTTATGACTGGCATGGCTTCCAACAACACTGAGTCAAATCAACAGTGCGCACTCCTGCACAACGTTCTACAGAATATCCACTAACAGCTATAGCCGCTTATTGACTCATCTCTACGAATACTTTGGTGCCCTCCTTCAATGCTCCCAGCAAGGAAACAATGCCTACCCAGCCTACGATGGTTTCGGATCGCAGTACGAGGTACATAAGTAGGTTGATTCCTCCCGGTTGATAGGTCAAAGCTGACAATCGTAGGTTCATGAACCTTGACGCCAATGAGGTCGGTTACTTTATTACCCAGGTTGCAGGTGCTGCTGCCTCTTTCGGTGTTTCTTCCGAGGATCTTGCTCCCGTTGGAAAGGCCTTAAACTCGCTTTTCGGATACAAGTGCTCGCCCCCTACGACTGTCATTCCCGCTCAAGGTCCTCAACTCCAAAGCATCTGTGCCGCTCAGGATTGTCCTATCGCTCCAATGAACGCTTCATGCCCTGCAAACAACAACATCACCGATCCAGTTGCAGCCACTGGCGGTGCTTCACCAACTTCCTCACCTTCCGCATCGGGAACATCTAAGCCATCGGGAACATCTAAGCCATCAGGCAGTCCCAGCCCTACCACCGCTGCTGGCAATGGGGCTTCTGCTGTAGGAATGAGTCTCATGGCTGTCTTCGGAGGACTTCTTGCTTTGTGCCTGTAAAGAGGCTCTAGCGACTGTACATACAAATAGGGAATACTTCTAGTGGCCAAATGCGCACTAAAAGGTAACAAATTTATTCTCAAGCATGAGATTGATAATGCATAATACTTTGAGTCCCATATCTTGATTTCCAAGTCCTAAATATCACATTTTATACATTTAATATACTAATATCTTCATTGTTTTTTCGAAACTGAACATCAATATCCTTCCAAGAAGATGTGTATCTGAACTGACCTATTGTCTCGAGTGACGACGTGATTTTCCGTTGGAGTAAGAATGATGCAGAGACTAAAAAAACTTGTAGGAGACCGTCTAGCTTGGCAGAACATCCGGAAATTAAGGTACAAACTCATCAGAGCTAATTCGTTTAGTGAATTCTCCCCAAGTCATTAGCCTGCAACGCCTCAGATTGTCTCGCTTAGTAATTCTTCTAATCTAACAGAACTAAACACAATGCTTCGTAATGATTTCACTACGAGAGGTCAATGCGAGGTCAATATATTAGCAACATAGAGCGTGTCACGACTATCAGACATATTGATAATTAAATCACACGATGCGGTTTTATCAGCCAAGATTTGGATATATTTCAGCGTCGATGATTGTTTAGCCAAGCTACGAGGCTGCGAACATAACGTTGTACCATAGCATCGCTGATGAATGAGATCTTACAAAACCTATAGTTCAATGCGACGTTCACACAATTCTAGAAACAGATATACAATATCTGCGATATCTGCAATATCTACGATAGCCTCGATGTAGCAGATATTTCGGGTGTCTACGTATATTCTGGATATGATAAGCATATCATCAAGGTTTAGCTGAATGATCAATACCATGTCTGAATTTAATATATATGGTACTTCTAGTTCTGACTTATCAAACCAGAGATATCTCCAACCGCAGAAATCATCCTGTCGAAGATGTGAATCTCACATAAACAATCTGAGCTATCCGACGATAAACAATTCTCGTGAAAGAAGAGTGTCTGGTGCTGCTAACTCCACGGAGATAATCCAGGTTGACTAGTGCTAACACAAACTTGGAGAATCTGCTGCATATGACCTTGGCCGCGTCGGCTTTCCGTGGCATCGCCGATGGAAAACTGCGATGTGCAACACATCGCCGAAATGGAAGCCGCGGTTGGCAAGACTGAGCAAGATGCTTCAGCTATGCATGATTTCTCTCCGTGATATATCTCCGATGAGCTGGCTAGATGATGAAGTATAAAAGATCACAAAACTCCGTATTTATCTTGACGCAATCTGTCTCCATCAATTCATATATAGGTAGCGTGATTCGCCCAAGGCAAGTACCTAAGGTCTCAAGCCGATGTTCCAGAATTCACAACGCCTTTTCAAAACAGACGCTATAATACAAACACGATGTCTAAAGTCTGGTTCATCACGGGCTGCTCATCAGGCTTCGGCAGCGAAATCGCTCAACAGGCCCTCGCACGGGGCGACACTGTCGTAGCTACAGCTCGCAACTCTTCCAAACTCACCCACCTCTCTGCCCTTGGATCCACCATACTAGACCTAGATGTCACATCCTCGGATACTGAGATTGAGACCGTGGTCGCAACCGCGATTGCCAAACATGGCCGCATCGACATCTTCGTCAACAACGCGGGCGCTGTCCTCGAAGGCGTCATCGAGGAAACTTCTGATGAAGAAGCGAAAGCCAATTTCAATGTCAATGTCTTCGGCACACTGGCTGTGACGCGAGCGGTGTTGCCGTTTATGCGGAAGGAGAGATCGGGAGTCATCGCTGGAATGGGAAGTGTGGGCGGATGGCATGGAAGCGCTGGGGCTGGAGTTTATTGTGCGACCAAGTGGGCTTTGGCTGGTCTGTTCGATGCGTTGAGGAATGAGGTCAAGCATCTCGGTATCGAGGTGACATTGATTGAGCCTGGTTATTTCCGGACTGAGTTACTGGCCGCCGGCAACAAAGTCACGGCCCAGAAAACGATTGATGATCTGAAGCCTGTGATGGAACCCCTTCGACAGGCTTTCCATGACTACAATCACAACCAGCCCGGTGATCCAGTGAAGGGAAGCAAGCTGATTGTGGAAGCGCTAACTGGAACTGGGAGGTGTGAGGGCAGGACGCTGCCACTGCGATTGGGGATGGGGAGTGACTATATTAGTACAGTGGAAGGGATCTTGGAGGGTGCTAGTAAGGATTTGGCGGATTGGAAGGAATTGAGTCTCAGTACGGACTTCTGATTCACTTCAGGATATCTGATGCATTCTATAGGCTTCTTTTCGATATGGTCGTTCTCATTGCTTATATCATTCCCGATCTCTGTCCCTCCCTCTGGAGCCATGTCGCCTGTCTCGCCGCGCGAGTCTTAATAAGTAATTAGCGTTCGTCTTAACAGTGATCATTCGAGACGTACCTTCTGCAATCGATTTTCAACTGATCCTTATCCACAAGTACTGTGTTCAAAATGGTACCTTTCAATCCACTTAGGCCGTTCAGATTATCGTAAAATCAGTCTACAGAATCAGTCCTTGTCTCTTTCTCGCCTAGAGAAATTGCTCAGTTTCTCCCGAACCATCGTGCGGTGCTCCCACGCTTCAACTTCCAGAGACCAAATCCACTTCGCCAACTCCGCAGCTTTGGAGCCACACTTGTCCACCTCTCCATCAGGGCTCGCCAAGTCTTCTGTTCCCCTGTCTCCATATCAGTACGTCGAAAGCTCCACCCTCCATCCTCCATATTCCTGAACTTCAACAAGGTTCCTTTAGTCGATTTTGGAACCGGCAAAGTTCCATGATCAGCATCACTGAATAGAACCTGCAGTTCTGCTTCCCGTGTTGCTCCGAGAATTGCAGAGAAGCTCCTGTCATGTGCGACCTTGTTTTCATGGTAGGCGATTATACCTAGTATATTGGCGATGAAGGATGTGAGTATTGCGAGACCGTAGGCGAGAAACAGACTTTTGTGCTTGTAGGAATAGACATTAACGCTGGTTGTAGTAATAACGGTTATGTTCACAAGCGGCCTGTTGGGAGATTAGCGAGAGATTTTCGGGTCAAGGAGCCTGCATGAAGACTGTCGAGCTTGGTTTCTTAATCTTTGTAGGGACTTGTTGGGATTCAGCTTACGAAAGAAGGGTACTACTCATAAAGCTGATTGTAGTGTTGAAGGATAGCTCCTCGATCAGCGCATTCAAAGTCTTGTTCTTCGCTAGAGCCTTATCCTCCAATCGCTGATCTCCCAGGGGCTTATCCTTTGTGGTGGCGTTCTGCCGGTATAAAGCACTGTTGTAGTCGAAGAACGGATCTAGATCTACGCTTCCCAAAAGGCTGTTGTGCTCGATTGGAGTAGAAATTGCGCTGAAACTTCGATTGGTGCTGTTGTCCTTCCAAAATCCCATGGAGCCAACCAGTTGATCGGTAAGAACCCACATGAAGGCTGAATACGAATGTGCAGCATAGTCGGAGAAGGTAATGTTATTATCTTCAGGATACTTAATCTCATTGTACAATTTTAGCTCTTGATTCTTGGAGATGGTCTGATTACCTGCTCGGAACTCGAAGTGGACATCGTACGATGCATTGAACAAGCGACACACGGTGTATTGGGCCTCGGTATGACGGGACCCTGATGAGTCGAATATGTACTTCTGATACGTTGCCCACAGCTGGTTCGAAGACTTGCTCGCCGGTCGTTGCATTTTGACGTCGGAAATTTCGCTTATCGTCGCCATATCGACATCTTTACCACCGCCCATGATATAGGCGTTGGGGACAAATCCGAAGTATGCCGATATCTGCTCAGTGAAGTTTTCCCTCGGGATTGCCATTTTCAGTTGAAGAAGGTTGTCTATGATTGCCTCCTGGGTGCCGTCCGCCTCACCACATTTGACCAGAGGGCCAAAGAATTGGAGGGAGTACGACATATTGGTGAAATGCGGATGTATAGGCAGTATCTGGCCCGTAGTACTCGTTGCAGATGACAGCCGGGAGATGATAGTCCTGGGACCCACAAAGAAGTTGTTAGTATCATTGAGCCCACGAACAGTGTCTTGCAAGAGCGGAGCAGAGTATTCGAAGCGGCTATACTGCTTCGTTTCGTTTGTTGAGATACGGAGTCGCGGTACCTCTGCAGTAATATTCACCGCCTTTGTCCCCGGAATGACCCCAAGTGTTGCTGGCGTTATCAAAGAAGGAAGCTGTAGGCACCTGATTATGTGTAAGTCCAACTCAGTAAAGATAAAAATAGTCTGACTCAACTCACCAAGCTAGTAGTGCAAGGAGCGAGGCCAGCTTCAACTTCCACCACATTTCTGGGTTGAACATAGAAACCAATTGCGTATCAGCTGAGAAGGCCGAGTCCAGACACTGCACCGAGACTCTTGTCGTCCTCAATGTCTTCCTGGTCAGGCATTAGTTTGTATGACCTTCTAGGACGAAGAACCAAGATGAATAGGCCGATCTTAAGCCGCGGAATTAATAGGGCAGAATAATAATTACCATAGCCACTGTGAATAAGCAAACCCGACGGAACCGACCAGGCTCACTTGTGTTATAAACGAAAAAGTTGTGCCATATCTAAATGAAGGTTGTTTAGCAAGCAAAAACCTTTGTGGACACAATCAGGTGAGAGGCAAAGGAAAATAGGGGCACACCAACCTTAGCTTTCGCTGTTGCTCATCCTCATCTCCAACCAAGTCTCCTTGGAGCGATGTATAGTATAAGTGATGCCCCAAAGCAACAACAATACCGATAAGAAAGCAAGCGATCATGCTTGCAGGCGAGCGCCAATAAATCTTCTGCTTTTCCCGTTGGCAGAGCTACTTTGTTTTGTAGTCTGATCCTCGGCTGTAGCATTTTCTGGCTGAGTCGCTGTACCGGGGAGTGCAGTGAAGGAGACTGACCTCGCGCTTACATTTGTGGTTAATGAAGGTCGATAGTCGATAGCGTTTTGTGCTATCTGTGGTGTCAGAAGTGGTGATGATCCAGGGGAGGTTGGAATCTCTTCAGCCATCCACCCAGATATATTTTGGAGAGCGATTCGTGTAGTCATCTTGCAACGAAGGGATTCTGAAGGCCATGATCATGGCGAATCTTGACAGTAACAGGATACACTTTGTATAAGTACTTGCTCAGCTCGCGTGCCTCGTAAGTAGTGCAAGGCTTAGTGCCCACTGCCCAGCAATTGTTGTGACTTGCTTGAAGACACGGTGCAGTATTAGAATGGGTGATTGGATGACCAAGATGGAAATACAATTCCATTGCAGCCCTCAAAAGTCCTGGTAACAGCAGCATAAGTCAGGGATCCTTCCGAACTAGAGCCGTGTTCAGAGGATCATCATTAAAAAATTGGCCAGAGGTAGCTGTGTCGCTGCCGGTGTGATACACAATCTGGCGCCAGCCAGTCAGATGGCTGCTCAAACAACGTTCTCGCATATTCAGCCACTGCCACGACAGTACAAAGGCCAGCCGCAAACTTGATAAGATCTGGCATGGCGTCCACATCCATGTTTGTCGCCCGCTGCCTAATGTGAGAAATTCTCTGGTATTCCAGATAGAACGACTCTAGTGGAGGAGTGCGACGTTGAAAATCAATATAAATCTGGTGCAGGCGAAACAGCAAAGTATTCAAGCTCTGGTGTTCCAACGACAAAACATCGTTCATGATCAATCAGGGCGCGCGAGTATCAACCCTATCGATGACTCGGACTGGATTCTATGAGAATCTCAAGACCCGACTGTCATTCGAGATAAAGCAATAATTCAGAACTCATGGAAGCGTGGACTTGAGTTGAGGCATAAACAAACCCAGGAACCGGAGAGTCACGGCAGGGGTTACATGCACCCAGCCACCACCAAAATTACACAATAGGCAGTTGACATTGCTTCGTTGTCCAATTCAGCCGCTCAGTCACCGAGTTAGTCCTGCAGAGCTTTCCGATCGATGATGAAGAACCGCGAGGGGTCTGCGATGGCACAATGAAATGTGAATCAAGTGGACTGTTTGTCGATACGACCGTTTGTTCATGTCGTCCTGGTGCAAGCGAGAGTTAACCCCTTTCCAGGTGCTAGATGAGGCTCTTATGTCTTCTCATCAGTCTCTCAAAGGTACAACTCATGGCCGAGCAATCACTTCATATTTCCTGCCATAATTTGAATTCCGTTGGAAATGTCCGGCTGAGGAAAGCAAATCCTGTATCATTAGATGAGAACAATGAGGTTGCTGGCTCCCATGCAACCGTTATCCCAAAAGTTTCAATGTCCGATAAGCTTTCCACGATAGGTCAAATTGATGGCGAGAATCTCCCAGATAACCGATGAGGCAATCTTCGCAATGATTGCCCGAATGCAGACACCGGCCAGCGATTCCAGCATATCCGCTCATCTTCTCGACAGCCGTCTGTGGAATCCGTGCTCAAACATCAGAGACCACGACAATGGACTCAATCAGCTTTCTACAGCCGTAAGCCGCATCCCAATGCAAGTCGTCGGAGACATTTCCCATGGTACCATCGTGTCGTTCCAGAGGCCTTGTCCTCCCCAATCGATTCGCTTACAAACAGTAGCGCATCGCATCCATTCCCTCTTCCATCCGCCCACGACCCCACAACTCCTTCCCTTCCCTTCCTTTCCACTGTTCCACTGTTCCACAGTCCGTCCATCTTGAAATGCACCAGCAAAAGCAAGGAGGAGGAGGTTATCAGCGGGGTTGCATTTCATTTTGTTGCAAGTCGCACGCGCCCCACCCAAACTCCACTCGAGCAAATGCTCACCACTCACTCTCGCGCCTTGTGTGGATGTGCAGGTGGATGCTCTGCCCAAGTTTGCTTTTTGCGTGGTGCGGTAGTGTGGTGTGGTGAGATGGTGTTGCGGGGAACGGTAAGGCAAGTTCAAGGGGAACATGGAGAGCCAAGGCGGGGATTCGAGATTGGGAGAGTCTAGCGTTGCGGGGGGTGGGCTGCCGAGGTGCCCTTTCTCGAGCCCTTCATATTATCACGTAAGTCTGGTAAGATCCCGTTCGAGGTTTGTGCGACGTGGCTACAAAAGAGTACATCTCATGTGTACCCTTCCTTTGACCTGCTATAATGCAGCAGCGGCTGGCAAAGATTAGGTTCTCGATAAAGTTCCTTTCTGACCTTGATACGGTAATCTGGAAGACTTGTGGTCTGCTGAGATGACAGACCGGTAATCTCACAATAGCTGATGTAAGCTGACTTGTGCTGATGGAACGTACAAAACCTTGTAATTCGAACACAGTTTCCGACTCACAAGTCGGATTACGGTGACCATGAAGAGGGTTATGGCTTATACGGGAGCATAATGATTGCCCGTGAAATGCAAGCTACCACGTCTGTAAGTCGTCGACAGGCAAAGTAAGCGAAGATAAGTCTTCAACTGCATAGTTACCTAGAGATATGACTGGATGAGTGGTAGTTATCTCTGTGATCCACCATCAATGATATACAGTAGGAGAGAGCTACCTTATTGTTCCAATGTCGCAAAGCCCACAGATCATTAAAAGTCCCATGGAACATCATTCCGTCCCATCTGTATTCCATTTGTTGCAAATCGTATGAAAGTGGATCTCAACATTGCGGGCCAGCCGATGAGGATATATGGAGACTGTTTAACTTTATGCGGGGTTGATTGACGCCTGTGGCTCCCAACCTAAGTTATAGGAAAAAGGCTCAAATCTCGAAGCTCAAGCCGTCGCTGCTGATCGGTCTTCATCCATCTATCGGTCTGTTCTCGAACGCCATAGCTGGTGCCTATCTTCCGTTTCAGGAACTCAGAGCAACTTTTCGAAAGTTTTGTTGCATGTAGCAAAATAATCCCCGAGTCCAGTCAGTCCACATTCGAGCACCTGAGACCTTAGTTCCTGCTTGATCACCTGTCATTTGGAAAACGATGAAGGAACGTGGGAGGTCTAGGTCATCCTTTGGAGATATGGATATCGCACATAGCTGCTTTTCTTCCAATAAAAGATTGCTTGACTGAGGCGGCCTCGACAAAGCTAACTCTGCTCATCTACAAAAGGTTTCGATCTCGATGTTCGCTCCTGAATGTTTGAACATAAGACTCGGTAAATGTTTCCAGTGAGAGGAGCACGGGACTGTATAAGCATGGGTTGCAGTTATTGTTAGGATTTCCTGGTGTACATTGTTCTCCATCCCTCGGTTTACACAAAATAGAACTAGAATGTCAGGGACAGAATGAACTGTTGGTCCCGGCGCAGGAACAAGTAACATCCAGAGCTAGAACACGTGAGTTAGCCGAGCAGCTAAGTAAAGTCTGGTCTAGAAGAAGCCTACTTACGAACTTTGAGGCTAGCGGAGAACACAGCTACAGTAGCTCAAGAGCTAGACAACTTGCCCTTACAAATTGTCGGAGAAACGCGTTTCAAAGTTGATCTAGGTCGCGCAAGGCCGCCGATCAGATCAGATCTGATGCTTGCTTAAAAGGACTATCAAAGTAACAAGGAAAGGGAGCGTGCCGTTTTCCTGAAAGTTCGGACGAAAAAGGGACCGAGATTTTCCACGGGATCAGCGTAGCAATCTATGAAAATAAAGATGAAAATTTGTTATTGATATGAAGATTGACGCGGTTGATAGAGCCTTTGGATTTGTTGACACTTCCGCACGTATTGCGAAGTACGATGTCAATTTACTTCGATACATGAGAAAAATCAGACCTGGGCATACGCAGAAGATAAGAACCAGAGCTTTGAGCTGAGAAGCAATTCGAAGTAGTTCAACGCTTACTAGAGCCAAAGAAACCTTCCAATAATTCTTTAGAAAGAATGATCTCACATTTCAATGATCATTTGTTCCCAAGCGACCTTACATCCATGAATTTCCAGCTATGAAGGCAACCATCATACAAGCCTTTTATCCTCGTTCCGTCTCCGAAAAGAGAAACGGCAGAATGCAAACCGGGGACAGAGCTGCGTTCCTTGTTTGCCGTAGCGCGCTTCGAATGAGACTTTGCGGCTAACGCCATAGGCTGGGTTGATGAGCCACTTGATGAAGTGAACGATTCGTGAGAACCTCTCATCGAAGCTGGCTTCAAAACCTCGGAGATTATTCGACTCTTTGCGAAATGCAACAGAGGTAGAAAACTGCTGCGCTTACTTGTGGATTCGGCAAGTGGATGGTTGTACTAGGCAGAATGGATTTGGAATCGTGTAGGGCTTTGTTCGAAAGTAGAATTCGGTGCAGTCCAGAGCTGGTCATGTGGAGCATGGTACTTAGATTCCAATGAGAGAAGCCTCGCTGAAGTTTACAATGTAATCATAACAAGAAGAGAAAACATTAAATCAAGCTCAATGGAAAATCATGTCAATTGTAACAATTAACACGACTCGGGACCTCAGACATGTCTCACGTGACACGTCTGAAAGCCAGTCCTGATGGGGACCTAGTCCGCTTCCACTTGAAGCAGACCTTAACGAGGAAACGAGGCTCTTTCCCACGTGGATAAAAGTACCTGAAACAGACCCCAGTCTGGATCACCTATTTGGCAAGTGCCTCGGGAGATACAGTCACATTAGATCATCCTCCGCCAAGTCCTGAGGACCTTCCGAAGGAGACAAAAGATCAACCTGTCAACGGATCTCGCCGTACGGACAATTGAAACGCAGGAACATCTGAGGAGGAAAAACGATGTACAACAAACTCAAACCAAACGAAAATCGCACTGAACATAGCAAAGAAGGAAGTTTACAAATGTGAAGAAGACTGCAGGTGAGAAAATGAGAAAGCGGACGATGCGAGAAGAGAGAAAACTTTGAGGAAGATGCTTCCAATCGTATGCTTACAGTACTCCACTCTTACCTTAAGACACACCCACCTGCATCTCTGAACCCAAGCTCCAAGGTCCTTCCTCCTTGGTTGAACACACAAATTGTTCTTTCATATTCGAATTCATCCTGAAATAGGGAGAGTAGATCACTACGACAACGATCTCTAAACAGTGGAGTATGAAGAAAGAGACATGTGTTCACAGAGTTCCACTTTTTGTATCCATCGTCACTTTCCCAACGGAAAGGACATGATCGTCAACCTACATTCCTTCCCATGTGCCTTTCCTACTGCCCTTGAAAGCCCCGCCAACCAGCGCTGACCAAATCCAACTCTAACGGGGTCAATCCCATCTGCTCGGGTACGGGACGACCAACCGTCGCCCGAAACAAGACAAGACATTGCAAGGCAGGAAAAAATCAACGGATAGAATCCGCAGGCACGGATTTTAATCTTGCGCCCAGACAGTCGGAAACTCACGAGCAGAAACTCATCCTTCTTCGGTTCATGCCTTGCTAGTACAGCAGAGGACAGAGAGAAAGTTCTGGGCCGGCTTGAAATATGGCATCGTCAACCAGAACGATGCATTAGAAATCGAAGATATGCTTTCACTTGATTCGTCTAATTTGCTGGTTGAACAGGATCCAAACGGCCTTCGATTCAATTTTTATAGGCTGATCTGGCTATAGTAGTGCCCCATGTACTCCGTAAAATTGTACTCCGTAATGGTTTCTGGAGCGAAGGGATCCTCGGCACGCTTCTGGTTCAGACGAACACTTTCACGGCATATAAAGTAAAAGTCAACCACCTTCGTATCATCAAACCAGCTCGTCCCTTGCGAGGCTCTATAAGGTGACCGTATCGGGCAATAAATCGGAAGTTGTGTTTCTGGAACCGAACTCAGATTGAGGAAGGGAACAGGCTCACAGGCAAGATCAGGTCATGGAAGCTCCCATAACTTCACAAGGCCTTAGAAGGTTTCAAGAAAGGCGCTAGAAGACAGACGTCGTTGTTCCATTCCTTCTACAGCAAAGGCTAAGTCATCCTCTTTTCGCCCCGGACTCTTGCCTCATTTCGTACTAGAATTAACGTCCACTCGCATCTCATACTGGTAACTAGTCTAGGTTTGAGCCAGGGCTCTGACTTTAGAGATGAACAAATCTTCCGTTTGAGGAAGAGACAGATCAGCACACAGAAGAAACGCATACCGATGAAACGGTCCTTGCCATCGGGAACATGCACCGGGGAATGGGTGTGATAGGAAAAAAGGATCCATACGCAATGTACGTTGGCTACTTGCGTTCTGCTCCAGGTACGGAGCAACAGCTTGACGCAGGGACCGAATGGAGGGAAGGAACATGAAGTCAACCCACGACTTTGCATCAAATAAGCAGCCGGTTCGCATCTTCATCTTTACTGCCCTCAAAAACGTAACAGAAAGATGAGATGAAAAATGTCCATCGTGGCAAGATAAGCTACGCTATCCCTTGGACGGACCCTTACGTCCTGGGACGCACCACTGGGATAACTGCATGAACGGGGGAAGAAGGGGACCCTGCAGTACCGATAGGCCTGTCTTGTCCAACTGGAACAAGTGGAAACACACCAGAAGCTGTGGAAACGACGGAGTGAGGCGCCGCGGCCGGGGACGTGATCCTTGACCGATCCCTGTGTCCATGTGAGGAGGTATCTTGTCCTGAGATATCCCTGTATTGAACAGGGAGACGATGATGAGGAGGAAATGAGAAGAAAAAGTAAACGGTCGCGTCTTCTCGATCGCGCTTGAGCAATGAAGCAGCATGCATCCTGCAGCCATTTCTTTTGGATTTGAAATGCTCTGACGCTCGAGCGCTTGTGCTTCGCTAGCCGCATGCCTCACTGTCGTCCTTGCCTGCCCAAGGGCAACTCAAAGGAAGACAGGAGTGCAGATACGGTCAATTCAACATGACGGAGAGGAACTCTCTTCTCCACCAACGGGAATAGTCCTTCCATTTTCCCCTCCCTAATACTTGTATATTGAGCATTCTATAGCCAGGAAGTTTCTTTCTTTTCCAGCCATCTTCTAAATTCTTCCGTGTAACCGTCGCTTCCTCGGCCGACCTACCATGAATTCAATCAAGAGGAAGTCGGGGTTTCGGCCCTTTGCACTTTCCAAGTTCTTGATGTTCCACGCGACCTGCCAGGAGGCAAGCAAGCAGGCTGTCGCTCGGTCGGCAAGCCGAAGTGAGAATTTGCGTCAGGATGAATAACGGCCCACCGTAGCGCACGATCGGTAGACTGAGTCCGCTTGTGACGTGTTTGCGCTATGTTGTGCTGCGGCTAAAGACGTTATATCTCACATCTGAGTAGATACATACGTTCCGTCCTTCTGAAACCATTACCGAGGCACAAAACAGAGAGCAAAGGTAAAGATCTCGGAAGGAAAAGGGCGACCGAATTGCCCAATCCGGGACTCATTAAAGAGCCGAGACGAGACAAGGCGAGATGAGCAGCCGGTTGTGAGAATTGACCCGTTCCTTGGAGTGACAGGGAGAGCGCAAAAGTATGAGGTCATGTCACAGCAGTACAAGATGGAACTACATCAGAGAGTCATAATTCTGCTTGTTTGCTAACAGGAGCAGGCATCAGATCACACCTACAGCTTCGTATGAGCGTTTTGGTGAGCTTCGTTTTGTTGGTGGCACGGAGGCAGAAATCTCTTTTTCTTTCCTTTTGGGTTTTGGGTGTCGATCCGGTTCGACTTCCGCCGCTTTCAGCATGGGATAGATCGTCAGGGGTACCGAAGAAAGCTGCACGGCCATTGGACTTGCTGACTTTCGAGTCAAACCTGGTCTGGAGGTTCTGATATTTGGACCGAATTGTGAACTCTGAATATTGAAGGTCTTTATTGATCGCTCCTTTGAGATCGGCTGACTCGCTGAATTGGCTCGTTTGATGTCTTCTTTTGATGATGGTTACAGCGTCAATACTCGGTACCAAGCCCGAAGTATCGGTTGCAGTCACAAAGATAGATCGGTGTTCGCTGAGTCCAGTCCGGGATCTGGACGGGATCTCTGTACGAAGTAACACGATCGCCGTACGTGTGTATGTGTAGCTTGACATGTCACTCACATAGCACTAGATGCTACCAGAAATCCGGCGACCTTGGAGAAATATACTAGAACCTAGCCATCGGTATGTGGTGCCGATGCTTGGTGAATATCGTATATCCTATATCTTGGCATATGGTACCGACACAACGGTTTGAGGTGGAACAGATCTTGCAGCTGAGGGGACGAACTTCCAAAACCATACGAACGCTCGAAAGCCGAGACAAGGCTTTCACTTCCCTTCCACCCTTCCGTGTCTTCTTTCCTTCCTTTCTTTCCCGACATAAGACATGATAGATCTTGAACGTGGGTCAACTTTGCTCTATCCACAGATTTCCCAGAAGAATTGTCCTATATCAAGGCTCAAAAATTGAAGGACTCTCAAACAAACCTAAACCAGCCATTCCTTTAACTGCGGCTCAACTGTCTACCGACCGGAAGGTCCGTCTCTGGAGCCGTTGCAGGCAAAGAAGCAGACTTTGAGTGCACGTTTGTATCAATACCCCCTGACCTTGAACTTTTATGGATAACGTTCGTCCTGCGTCTTCAATGTATGGCAACGAATTTCGTTTAATTAGCTAAACCAAACCTTCGGATCGCTTTGATGACCGGAACTGGGCTCCGGCCATGCGCCGTGCGCACCGCGGTATACCCAGGTGTTTTCACCCATGCTTGACCCTAGTTTACAATACGCTACGAGACAAATTGCCGGAAAGGTAGTACCTGGGGATATTGAAGCTTCGTTGGGGGCATCTCCTTGTATCTCGAGTTTGCATAAAACAGTTGGGATCTTAAAGTGAGGCTTCTACGGAATGACGTTTTATGGAACGGTATGAAGCATGCGATGGGATGAAATGGATGGGATAGTCCAGTTCGTCAGCGACCGTGGAAGGAGAAATTCAATGCCGGCTTCTTGCTGTAACAAGCTTTCGTTAATATGCCGAAAGTAAATTTCAAAGAGTCCCTTCCAGTACCGGACATCTTTCATTTCTGACCCCGGTAAACATATCTCGTACGGCTGCGTAAGCCAGTCTGAATTGATCATTCCGGTGTGTGGTGATTCGGGGTGATACTAAGCGCGGCCAGATCTGACCTCTCGTTCTTGCTGTTTCCGTGCCGCTGGTCTGATACGGACGAACAGAAGTTCGTTCGTCGTCTCTCATGTCTGACTTGTCATTTGCGAGATTTCGTCGGGCTTTAGGTGAGTTGTGAGAGAGGCGCTCAGCCACACTGTCGTATCTCGTCTGGAAGTTTGCAAACAGCTTCTGAGGCGTCAGATCTCTAGGCTTCATCTTCTCGATCTGTCCGTCAAACAAGTCGGCGCTGACCTGTCTTTACATCAGCCGCGAGCCAGCTGGCTATGATTGTGTATTTCCGTACCAGACTGGCTCGCCACCTCCGTCAATAGCACGACGCAACTATTCGTCTCCCTTCCTGCAAATCACCGCCACGAAACCAAAGTCCCTGAATCACATATCACATCTCAGCGATACGCCTCGCGACGGGCCGGGAAGTAAAGCAGCTAGAATATGAGAAATTATAACACTGTTTGGTCAGGCAACGTGATCGTTGTCTTCTTGTCTTCAATTTTCATCTCAAGTTGGTCTCGTGATGAACTTTAATGCCCTCCCGGACGGTAGTTGTTGTACTAGTTGGGGGTGGGTGGCGCTGAAAATTGCAATTTTGATGCTCAGTTGCGTGGACAAGCGAGCGCATGGAAAGTGCCGTGTCCAAAGAGCCATCCCAGGAATGTTTTGAATACCCTTCATCATCCTCTCATTGCTCACAAATACCTCGAGATAATCATAGACACCAACACCACTAAGGCAAACGCCCGACCCAGCAAACCGTTTCCAACTGTTCAGCCCCCCTGCGCTTCCCCTGCAACGCGACGCCTCTGTCCCCTTTCAGCACATAGCTGTATGGACCCTTGTCCCACAGCACCTCTGTACCCGCGCCCCGGGGAGCCACTAGCTACATTCAGGTCAGTTGGAGGCTAGGAACTGGTTTCCGGAGTGCTGGTCTTGCTAGGTTGAGGGAAAGCCAAGGAAATTACGGGATTTAGGCAGGGCAGTAATGAATTAGGGTTTCGTGGGCTTGAAGGAAACTTCTATTTATTTAGGAGTGTGAAGTGAGCTTGCAAGTCGGGAATGAGTCGGGAATGAGCATTAGTTGAGCAAAGGGATGAATGAATGAGAAAGTGAAGTTATCCAGTATATGAGATGAACTGCTAACGAACGTTGTCAAACTCACAACGAGGTATTTTAGCGTCGTAAGTGGAGAGAATTGTGGATGTTCTCAAACATGCCCTCTCGGCACTTTTTCTGCTGGGTTGAAGCCGTTCAGATGTACGATTGAATAATGTCCTGGATCAGGCATCATAAAACCGTGTCGCTGAACAGACGGCAACTTTTAGGTTTTCATGCTGATGTTAAATATCCTGAGTTGAAGACAGAGTTTTTCGACATTGTTTTATCCGGGCACTGACATTTCGTTGATGTTTACATTAATTAGTGTTGCTATCTGAGCTGAAGTACCTTTCGCTGTGCTGAGCGCACAAAGCCTCGGCGAATACCAAAGTCTCTATCTCGTGAGTCGTACTTTGAATGAGTGAGTAAGGTGTAAGTGTAACATACTGAGCTTCGATTGAGACTTGCCGATTACCGACCGTGTACTGGGAGGTTACCAGTCCATCTGAACCGTTCATAGGTACTTTTGCTGTGCGATTCGTACGAGTATATCAGCAGTGTAACCCGCCTCATCTGACCAAGGATACCTACTGATCCCTATTGAGTCATCTATCGAGAGACCAAAGTAGCAAGTATTGAGGAAGCCGGATGACAATCTGCTGATCCTGCTTCAGCTCTGACTGAGAGGAGGTCAACAAATCTAAGACTACCTAGGTACTGAGACTCAAATCATAGCGTTTTACTGAAAACATGAGATTCGTGTTCATCCTGAGGAAAGGCTTCGCATTTAATTATATATCAGAAACATCAATATAGAAGATATGATTGCAAAAAGCATACCGAATTACCTCAGCCTCCATCACTTACTTGTAAGTGTGCAGAACTTCAAGTACAGTAGGGGCATCAAAGATAAATCACGTTGCACTCGTCCAACCCCAATGCCCCTCGTCCCGAGGACCTGACTAGCGAATCCCAGGCTTTCGGGTTATTCTTCTTTCCCGTCTAAAATTGTGTCCACTTCGTACTCCCCCTTTCCTGTCTACTTGGGTTCTCCTAGCCGGCCGTTTGAAAATTCAAAAGTGATTACCTGAGGTGTGATTGCACCTCTTGCCCCTTTTTGGACAGATTCGGTCATTTCACTTTGGTCACTTCATATTTCTTTTGAAGACGTTGGTGGATAAATTGTGATATGACTGAAGGAAAGGAAAGAGAATGCGACGAAACGAAGGATGCGTAAAGATGACTCGTCCACTTCGAATACCAGCCAGCCAACAAGTGATCAGCTTCCTTGTGTTCTCCATCCAAGAAGATGTTCCTTTTCATGAGACTTCAGCTACAGACTTGTGACCACTCCTACAGTTAGACGAACTACCGATATTGCGCAAATATGGTTACGGGTACGGTACGGTACGTTATGATTATTTTGGTCGGTCCGGAATACTTCAACCTCTGCCCCGGCGCTCATGATTAACAGTAATCACACTCATGCTCGTCCGTTCGTGTTCATGGTCAACATGCTCGTGCTTCCTTTCCAGCTCATTTCAATGTGTCTCTTCTCCTTCCGTGTTCCCCTAGTCCCGAATCCAGTCTCAATCCCGCCCAGCCGGGGCGTTCCTGACTTGCGAGGGTCACATCCATGGTTCCCAGCTCCAGAGTAATCCTAGTGGAGTTTCTATATGCCCTTATCCATGCTCGTCCATGCTCAATAACAGCCATATCCACTTCGACGTTTGCACTTCCCTACCCTGCTTCCTCGTCGGCTACCCCTAACACGATGGGCACCCTGGCCACAGCCAGAGCCCAAGGGGAGATCTACTCTTGCACTCATTTTGACTCCCTTGTCCCTCTGGCATGCAATTGAACGGTCGTATAAGACACTGGAACGCCCCTTCGCTCGGAGATGGAAAGAAATATTCCTCAGTGCAAATCATTCATCCAGTGCTTCCTGCTAATATCTACCTACCTCTATCTCCGTCGCAATAGCCTCACCACTTGGATTTGAACCAGCCAGCATCAGCTACTACTACTACTATTACAAAAGACTCTTCGATTTACATCGTCCCGTCTCACTTCATCTCATCTCACTATTTGCTGCTGCACTACGACGGCACTGCATATCCTGTTACTCACGATCCTCTCACCACAATCGACCGGCCCAAGAAGAAAGAAGAAGGAAGGAAGACTCAACCCCGGCACCAGAAGACTGACTGTACGATCCCGCCTTGCTGCATTGCACTTGAACACCAGAAAAAGAACAGACCGAACACCCACTGTATCTACACGAGCATTTCCATAAAGCCGGATCCCCTTTCCCAGGTAGAAATCCTATCCAGCTCGGTACTCTCTTACCAACCTACGACGTCTCCCTCAGATCATATCCAGAGCAACCAGTTGGCAGCCAATTTCACCCAGCAAGCAAGACCCGATCGTGCCTGTTCGTGTACACGTTTCAGCATTCTGCCGGCAGCAGTTCACGCAAGATCCCTACCCATCTACCCATCCACAACATTGCCTCCTATCCTGAATCCTCCTCATCCCTCCCTCCCTCCAGTCTCTCGGACCCTTGCTGGTTTTGGCCCTTCTAGCCTGCTTCCATCGGCATCCACTTTCGCATCCGCTCTCTCTACCTGTGCATCTCGGCTACGCGCTGCACTGCACTGCACTGCACTGCACTTTAAGAACCGGCATCGAGGTCACAGCTCCCGCCCAGCGCAATCGCGCCGTCGCAGACACTGTCGCAAAGCAAAGCAAAGTCTCGCATTGTCAAAGCAACCCAGCCCAACCTTAACAGACAGCATAATAGCCACCCAACGGCCCACCTTCATTTCTGCCATTCCTTCTGGAAAACTCCTGCGACACATCCAGCCTCTTGTTTGAAGCAAAGAGAGACCGACTGTTAAGGATACACGATACAATTTCTACAATCGACAATTATACTCACATTTCGCCTGCTCAACTTTTTTTGGTTCCCTGGAACATCACCCGCCTCGCCCCTTTTAGGAGTACCAACCAAACAGTGAGTTAGAAAAAAAAACAATTCTTAATCCCTTCTTCGATTGGCAAACGTGTACAGTCTTTGAAGGCTAGATGCATTGATTGCATCCCGTGGCAATGTATTTGCCGAATTCCCATGGTCTGATTGTATGGCGTGCACCTTTACTGCGCTGGTATAAATATAACTACATCGAGCAAGCATCGCTGACCATGGCTTCTCCTTATCCAGCTCCCAACACCAACAACAACTTCACACATCTACCATGATGACTTCCGCAGAAGTACCCGCGTGCAACATGGGCCGAGGTGCCTATGATACGACAGGTGTTCCCAAACCTCCTCCGAAGCCCAAATAAGGACCATGAAGGGTCCTTCGCACATCGACTCACTCATCGAGCGATAACACCAAGTCCTCGAGCGCGAATGCGAATGCAAACACCGCCGCAGGGGCAGATGCAACCCTTGCATCCACAACTTCCTGCCACGCCTCAAACAGCCACACGCGCCCGATCATAGCACCATACCTTTCTGAGATACATTATTTTTGGCTCCAAAAGAACTTTTAATACGCATCGTGGTTTCGCTCTTTCTGGCCCCTAAAGCCCGTTCTTGTATCAATCCTGTACAATACCACGACTCGCGACGATTCTCATTTTTGATTCCCCCACATTTTCTGCAATCCGACTCGCGACCCGACTGTTCGGTTCGATCGATACATTGCCTCGGCGACGATGCCCCTTTTGTGGCTCCTCCCAATATCGGCTGATCCGTACACCAACAAACAATTTCCTCGCATCGCACGCCACCATAGCACCTCCTTGCTTCAGCGACTTCGATGCCTCTTCAAGACCACACCACCAACAATCATCCTTCAGGTTCCACTTCGATTCGGAGTTCATGCAATCAGAGAAATTGTGGGCATACCAGGCACGGGCGTTGCATCTAGATCGGCAATGGCGTCTGCATTGTACAACCTGTATCAATTCCTGCTTTTTTCTTCTCTTTTTCGAGCGTCTTTCGGTGTCCAAAAATCTGCCCTGTTGTATCAATATCCGTCTCTTACATTTCCTTTGGCTACACAAAAATGGGTTTTCTTAATCTTTCTCAGGAGCGCAAAAAAGAACATACTGGGGTTACTGGGGGAACTAAAAATTGGTTCCGTTTCGCATATAGACATTTGCTTTTGTTGCTGTTTTTCTTTGTTTTGGATTTGGATTTTAGCTACTAGCGACGCTTGCGATACACTTTTGAGAAACTTCGCCGGGCAAGAACTCTCACGGGTTATACTTCGTCCGGCACACGCAACTTGCGCTGGTGGGAAAACGCGCCCAACCTTTGTATTGGATAGGATTGAACGAATTGAATGGACGAGAGAGAGAGAGAAGGGAAATACATACCAGATTATTTAATAGATGCTACCACTTTGGCATCCTGCTTCTTTTCTGCATATTTTCTTCTGCCTGCGTCATGTACTACTACTGTACTGCACTGTGGCAATTTTCTGTATGCCTCGATGAGGCTGGTTCCTGATCGATGTCATCTGCTTTACCTACTTGAACTTTGGAAGCAAGCGAGGAGGAGATGTTCATATACCCCATCGGAAGCATTTGTATGAGAGAAATGAGAGGAGACTTTCTCCTTTAGATTAGGCGGCTCAGTCTGCGAGAATTGAAATAGAGAAACACTAAGAGATAATAAAGACTTACTTAACACTTCAAACCTGGAAAACTCATTGCTGTGAACTCATATGAGATGTCTGCAAGGTTCGGCAGGTAAGGTTTTGCTACAGTGACTTCTGCTTCGTCATAACGACATCTATCAAGACTTCCTTTATCCGTCAATCACATTCAGCCGCATATCGATAGGAGAGTGACTCCGGTGACATCAGCCCTACGACAGCCACGACATCCTGTATCATGACCTCCGAGATTCGCGATCCGCAATCATCTCTCGGAGATCCAGATCTGTAGATTTCAAAGGGCCCGATAAATCGGTTTGAGACTGAGAGCACACCAAAAAAGCAAGCGGAGCTAAGGTAATCAAGAAAAGAAAAACCAAAGAAACATGCTTCTGGGTCTGTAGAGAGAAAGTTGACCTGTCACGTAAGCTGCAGGCCAAGAATACGAAAAAGACGCCGTTGATCTGACATGTCGGATTCCGATCGCGTGGAGGAATGTGAGCGATCTGATGGTTTTTAATGGATTGCATGACTTGGACCCTGCTCAGACTGGATTGTGGCTCTGGTCTGTGATGGGGCAGCAGAAGGAAAGTTGGTGTTTGAGGTGGGAGTGCTATCAAATGCGTGGATGGCTTGGTTGGGATGAACGGGAAGGAAGGGAGGGAGGGAGAGAG
>JACBAH010007462.1:0-32123 GCA_014282315.1 Neospermospora avenae | reverse complement strand
TTTTTTTTTTTTTTTGTGGGTTTTCCTTCCTTTCGAAGGAAGTGTCTTCTGTTCAGCATGTTGTGTTATTTTTATATGGTGCGGACGTCAGGTTAAGTAAATTCTTTTGCGTCTTTCTATTCCTGTCCGTTTCTCGCTATGGCGGGGTCAAGTGGGGTGAAATTCTCTTTACTCGGCTTTGAACTAATTTCAACTTTTGATACTGGCTGGCATATCTCTGACTCCTTTAATGCATGGGACTTTTGTTTGATTCTGGGTGTCAAAAGAGATCAACTCGCAACTATGAGATCGGTCTCTGACTGCGAGCTTCCTTTCAAGCCCAGGAGAGGTTAGATATGCTTAACGTCTCTAAGTTTCGACCTCGCCGGTCCTTTCTTTAGTCACTGTTACTAGAGCGGTGTCAATGATTATCAACTACTCAGGGGCTCATAAATTGATCGATCCAATTTGATACGATACTTCCAAATGCTTTCTTGTCTCGTGATTCCTGTTTTCAATACTACTCATTAGTATACATGAAGAAGTACATATATACTTCCCGCTAGCTAGCAGGGTGAGAGGCTGAGAAGGCATGGGGTACTGCCCGGAAGACAAGGACATCTAGGTAATATCGAGGTCTATTGTGATGTGGTCAATAATACTTGATAGTCGCAGAGACAGGCAATTTCATCTTGACACCAGCAATTCCAGCGACCGTGAAAGTCGTTAGATATTGTCTCCTTTGAACGGATATGCAGGATCCTGATACTGTAGGCAAATTACTCGCTTACAAGATAACAGAAGTTGATACTTCATCAGTTGTTGCCTCCGTGTGTGAGCTCATCCGTTTCGTGAGAGAAGAATGGGATAATTGAATCTCCCATGGTTCAATCGGCCGGTTCTTCGTGTGGTTGAATTGAACCTGATGAGCGGTGGTCAAGGTGGGGTGGTGATATGACCCAAGCCCGAGGTCTCAGCCACTAATCTGACGGGAGACTCCGATTCAAGGGTCCAACAAGGGTCTGGCAGCCAGCCACAGCGATCGGAATCCCATTGTATTATGAAGCCTGGACTCTTCAGTGGACCATAGACTCTGAAAAGGGCGTCTGGAACCAAGGAAAGTGGCGTGACAAATCTAACTCGAATTCGCATCTTATAATTCTCAGTTTTCATCATGCGCTTTCGTGATTTCAAGAGTGACACCACTTGATCGAACGATACATCTGCGCATTATCGACGTTAGAGAACCTCACACCATTGACTTGGTGATACTGTAACGAGCATGATGTAACATCCACACGCTCGCGACTCTACATAAGGAAGAGGGGGGTCAGAGGCAATCATGTCTTCCCTTTCGCTAGGACCAAAGTCAACACGATATCCAGGATATTTCGCACACAAACCGCAATTACAAGAGAACCCTCACTTGGTTCTTACGCACGACATTGTACGAAACATCAAGACATTACATTTTCAAATCAATACTTCGGAACCTCTCAGTCCGAACAGGCAATACCTGCAGAAATCAATGAAAGGATATTTCGGAGTCATGACCTACAGCGCATGCAGCTCCTGTGACCTGCATGGAAACGGAGAACAAGTTCATCTGGTAGACAAACATTGTTTATGGCAACCGAAAAACACCGAAAAAACGAAGGAGGAGCCCTTGTGGCACCTACGGGTGAGCGTTTTGAAGGACCAGGAAGCAAGAGGCGACTGCCAGAGTCGCGGATTCGTGAGTTTTGTTCTTGTTCAGGGGACATCAGGCCGTAGTTTGGATGAACGGTTCACTGACTAGGTAAACAGGCTTTCAAATCGTTGCATCATCTGACGCATGCTGCGAATCAGCTCGACGAGGCGTTCAAGAGTTTCGATATCAAGAAATGTGGAGGTGATTCGCCGGATGCGATGGGTGGAACAGTCAATGATGGACGGAGTGAGAATGTCACAATCGAATTCGAATCTGACACGTCACTGGAGAGCTGGAAGGAGTTTATGGCGAGGTTGAAGGCTTTAGAGGATGAGTGGGAACATGAAGGCATGAAGTCGAGTGTTCTTTAGGGGCAAATGTGGGAGCAAACGCATGAGATGGGGTCGTACACTATTGTCTCGACCAGAAAACGCTGTTCGAAGCAATGCATCAAACCATAAGAACACAATGCCGCGCCGGAAATTATTGTACGCCGGGAGAAAGGGCGGGGTAAATGGGATGAAGTCATTACAGATAAACTGGGAGGGAAACGCTTTATTGTTTTAGGCGCTGGTAGATATGTGCGGTAATGGGATGGCATTGGTATATGAAGTTACACTGGAGTTTCGTGAGCATTTAGTGGCGTCTTAGGGGATTCAATGTTCATATATGTAAACAGATGATGTCCAATAATGAAGAACCTCAAGTAACTAACATGTTACTGCGTCCGAGCACTGGTGTGACTTCGATAAAACTGCTCGATGATTATTCTGTTGGTGTATCAGACGGCGAAGAATCGAGATCTTAATGGCCAAGCTGTAGTCAAGAGCTACCTGCAGTGAAACTGGATTGGGAAACCCGGACGAACCATGACGCCCTGAAAAGTCGATCAAACGTGTGTCAACCTTTCGCAGACGAACTCATGCATAGCGCACAAATTCTATCAAAAGGCTTTTCTTGCTGTTTATAAAACACTCGCATGCATTTGTTTGATTTGTGCGAGTGGGCAAAGTGCGATCCTTAATATCTAAGGTAGCAGTGTGACCAAACACACTAAATTTAGCGAACGAGCTTCCTCGGACGACTCCTCTTCTTCAACCGGACTCAATCTGAGTACAAGATAACCTCAGAATCAACTACCGGTACTAATGCACCTCTAATCAAAGATATCTCCGAACGTCTCAGGGCCGTCATAGTTTACGAAAGCTTGGACGGTTCGATTCCTCATCTGATTGACTCGTCTGATAGGCGGCTCAGCCGCTGTCAGCAGAAGCGTCCCAAACGCGCCCCCTTGCGCATGAAGCCTGGGCTCGGCGCGCGAGATCCTGAAACTCACGACACAACAAACTCCACCAACATAGGCCTTCTGGGGTTCCACTCGCTCAAAACGTGATGTCGACCGTTGACAGATGCATATGCAGACGGTGATGGCCTGTATGATCACCCACGCTTGCAAGTTCATGGTGCATCAGGTGGCCCGGTGTGGTAATGCCATAGCAAAACTTCACAATTCTGAGGAACGACGAGCAAATGCAACTCCAAGGGGTGGGGGAAATCGGAGGTAGAGTTCAGATTTGATCGCGACCCATCCCTTGGGTATCTCTGATTTTGTGGGTTTCTATGATTCTACATCGATTTCTCTTCTTAATTGTTGCTTTCCGTCTATTCTTACTTGTGATGCTATGCAGGCCGTGAAGCCCGTTCACATGCTTTTTTGTTTCTAATACTTGTTCAATGTGTCTGCAATTATACCCAAAGCTGGTCTGATGCGTCTAGATTCCTCGCTGGAAGAGGATTTAATTTCTGTTTCTTTTGTAGAAAGTCAGATGGAGCAACCATGGGAACCTAGCTCATCGGGCATCGCCATACGATTGAAACCATCGCCAGTTCAAATCGTGCAGAGCATAGTTCGGATGGTTGAGGAGCAGATCGCACACATTACACCACCACCAGAACTTCGGTTACGAAGTCCTATCCCCGAGCCTCAGAACAATGGAGACTGCGGTGAAGCAAGCCGGAGTGCTTCGGAGGCAATTCGACAAGCAAATCAATCAGCATCTCAATCGATCCAGCAGGCAAGCCAGCAAGCTTCTCAATCGATCCGGGAAGCAAATCAGCAGGCGTCCCAGGCTGCTCAGCAAGCGTCACAATCTGCATCGCAAGCCATACAACAATTCTCGAATTCTGCTTCTCAGTCAATTGCCGCAGCATCTAGAAGCGTTTCAGCAGCCGTTCAATCTGCAGACCAGGCTGTGGCGCAGGCAAAATCTTCAGCAGACGCGGCGATAGCAAAGGCAAATGGAGCCATGACGACGGCTCAAGCGAGTGCTGCTTCGGTACAAGTATGTTCATGATGGGATTATCAAAGTAATGTTTCTGACCGATCACGAATCTAGGCCGATGCTTCCATGGCAATTCTACAAGCCGGTGCTGCTGTTGCAGCTGCAACAGGTATGTTTTGTCGTTTCTCTGTTTCCGAATCTGTTCATGGAGATATGTTGTTTTGTGTATCAAAGCTTTGTCAACTCAAAAAACCACGAAGACCGCTAATCAATGCATAGGTTCTGCTGCGGCCGCTGGGTCCTCTTTCCTCGCTGCAGCTGCAAAGGCTACCCAGGGCGCGCAAGCAACCATTTCTGGCATCAATGTAGGTTCTCCTTGGACTGGATATCGGTCTAGTAGACTAATCATTGTTCCAGGCGGCAGCGGCTTCATTCGCAGCGCAGGCAGGCGATCAAGTAAAAGCTTCACAAACAACAGCAGTGACTGCCACTCAAGCGGCTTTGGCAATCGTTGGAAGTATCATCGCCTCGACATTAATTACAATCCTCATCTACTTCCTAGTCATCCGCCACAAGAGAATTACCAGACGGAAATCTGATTTAGCCAAGTCACCTGACAATGACTATTCTTCAGATCCCAAATTCTCTTTGGCAGATCAATTCCCTGTTTCAGATCAAGTTGGTACTACTGTCGCTGCCTCTAATCAATCGGTCCAATTCAATGAGGCCAAAAATGGCCCTCCTACCAACGCCTCATTCTGCCTGTTCCCAAAGATAGCTGAGAGCTCGCCTAATCGAGGTGTCGTCAAGAAGACAACTGTATCTTGGAACCCATCGAAGCCTCCAAGGGCTCCCACCCTCGGCTCATGGCTCAAGGTTCAAGATGAAGTTTCTCCGTTTGGGACTATCAAACTTCCTAGTGAGAAGACGCACTTGCCACTAGGGGGCCAGCTCAAATCCCCAGTTGGGGGAACCTCAACTAGCAGGCCACCACCCAGTCCAATCAAAACTCCATTAATGGTTCCAGACAATGACCAATCCATCAACCCCAGAAGCAAATCTCCTAGGTCGAAAAGCCCCAGACAATCGAGTATCCCAACCGCGATCTGGAGTCCGAAAATTGCCAAACTAATCACCATCGGCAACAGTAAAAGAATAGCTCCATCAAAGATACCACGCAGTCCATTGACTCCGATGAAACCGGATACCCCTCCACAACAACTCATGCTAGCTCACAACTACAGGGAAAGCAAAGCCAGTGTCTGGACTGACGACGTTTCCTCACCATCCCCATTCCCCTCGCCACCTCTCAGATCCCCACCACCACAACGTGTTCCTGGAACAGCGACTTTACCCTCCGTCACGGAATTTTACAGCATGGAAATCCCACCTCCCGTGAACCCATTTCGGAATACAGCGGAGTGGCTGGCTGCTAGACGAGAGCGGACATCGATGCAATCCAATCAGCCGGGTGATAATCCAAGTAACAAGAATATGAGCAATAATATTAATGATATTCAGAAAACACTTGGATTACCTGGAAATCCGAGAGTAGGCTTACCGACAAAGCCGGGACCGAATCAGATTCAGAGTATGGAGGGAGAGGTGGGATGTGTGGATGAGCTGAATAAAAGATATGCGGGTGATGGACGAGGTCGGAGCTCGTAGACCATCCGGGCTGTTGGGACTCCATGTGTAGGGAAGGCGATGTGAAGTGTTGTGGTATGGGGAGGTAGAAGAAACTTTAGAGTAGACTCACAAGATGAGAAGACAAGAGATGAGATTGTAATTAATTTATACAGATACCTATATAGCGATATACCAAGACCAAATTATACTTCTGAGAACTCTTCTCGAGTTCATATTATACTTAGGATTACAGATGTCCTTGAAAACTTTCACCATGACAGAGCTAATATCCACTATTAAAGTATTACTCAGAGTTCATCACATGACTCAGGTGAGAGCCGACTCGTAGTTTTGTGTTTCTCCGTCGACAAACGGATATCCAAACCTTCACCAACTGAAGGCGGACGCTAGCGAGGAGGCGCGGGTAGGTCAGAAACGAGCTCCTTAAGAGACCTACAGTACCTCGACACTCTGGAACAAATCATAGACACTTTTAGTTCTCACGGCTATGGGATCACCTCCTATTTCTCCGACCTTCCTTCATCTATTCAAGTCTTCAACTCAAAACTCACTCCCACGACACACCATCCTTAATTTCCCCATCTCAAATTTGTACAAAACGAGAGATGAACTCGATTCGAATCGAGGACCCCTGTGATGATCAAGAGAAATGTCCTTACCTGGACCTAGCCAAACTAGAGCCTTGTTGTTTCGAAAGGTTAAGCGAAACTACGAGACGACGGCAGAGGCGGCGCTTGATGGATCCGGTCCGGATCATACTGCCCTCGCTTTACCAGAACGGTGGGGATTGGGAGATGGGACGTGACGCGCGAAATGAGTCAAGGGTAGCATCGGGGGAGTTGGGGGAGTTGGGCTGAGCTGTTGTTTGAAAATTGGTGTACATATTATTGAGCCAGGAGATGGTTTGCTTACGAAGAGGACCTTTCAAAAGTTCTATACCGTGGGATGAATGTTTCTTTTGGTAAACGCATGGAAATTGTTTGGGTACAATGAGGGCCCCAGCCGCGAAGTTGACAACGCTGTCGTTCGTTTTGTATATCCGCTCAAAATATGCGAACCAACTAACGTGAACGTCGGGATTCAAAATTGCCACTATGAATCCAAGGCTATGGAGTATATCATGCTAAAGAAGCGGTACGAGCCGAATCTTGAGTTCCTGTCGAGTGCGACTCTTGATGGGCAGAAGGGCAGTGACATTAACATTGAGAGATATGCTTCTGTAATGTCGCAGAAGGCAATTTCTTCAGGTAATCGATGGAACTTTTAGTGACTGAAAGGCTCGTGAGCCATGATAGATTTGGCGTCTAAGAAACCTGTCTAAGACAAATGCGAGTCTATGCTCGTTCGGGGTATTGCGCCTTTCACTTCGAAGAAATTCCAAAAACGCCAGCTATGTGCTCCAATCGTCTGAGATACTTCTTCAGATGCCCGATTCACAGAGATAGATCCTGCCCATCCAGAAAACAACTCAAACGCCAGTACACCTCGTTAAACATAATGCATACATTGGCTTTCCCTAATGCCTTTTCGTCCACCACCTACTCTCTCCCGTCGCGGACTTCTCGCTCGCGCCCGAACTACTCCTGCTCCTTCCCTGATATTCATTGTCCCTAACCTCCCCATCCTGGCCTCTCTTCAAAGGTAGCGGCGGCAAAGGCTTCTGTGCAACAAACTTCACTCTCCTCTGGCCCTCACTCTCGTTCCGACTGTGTCGAGATGAAGGCAACAGTGGTAGAGGCTTCTGGTCCGCAGAAGTATAGTATGAGTATGAGTATCGAGGTGGAGTTTCGCTGTTGTAATTGTCGGAGATGGAGGTATTGGATGATGTGCTGCTGGTAGAGGAGTTGGATGAATTCCTGTTATGCATGTTGGAGTGATAGCGGCGCTCATAGGCGGCCTTCTCGTCGTAAGATGTGTATGATGGGTAAGACATCTTGCTGGCTGATGATTTATCGACTGAGATAGATGAGGTAGGATTGGCTCGATGTATAAGGAGGTACGAGTTGTGAATGTCTCGAGGTGGAGGATGCAGAACCTCAACCGTCGGCGCCATCCTCTCTATATATCCCCATCATTTCCAGCATATCCGTTACCAAGGGCCCCCATCCCAAGAATAGACAAACAAACATAGATCGACTTCCTTGTTGAAACAGGCTGTACTTTGCTGTATGGTAAGACCCAGTTAGTCTATCGCAAGACTCGAGTGCTGCGCACGGTTTCTACTGCGTGGGCTGTGCTCAGCCTTGCGAGGAATGGATGCACCAACCAGCAGCTGCCCTCACACCCTGAAATAAAGCGGAGTGCCTGAAGCGAGGCAGTATTTCGGACGATCGATGCGCTTCTAGTGATTGATATTTAGACTGTGGGGCTCTTAGCTTGCTATTTCTGGGGGTCGTTGGTGAGGAAAATACAGTTTCGCTGTTTCATCTGATGAGAGAGAGTCATGAGGAAAGCTTAGATGAAGTGCTAATGCGCTCCTTTGCGTCTTCTAGTAGACTTTGCGGGAATTTCTTGACTGATGTTTCGGATTGTTTTGTTTGTACTTCTGGGATGAAGGTTTTGGCGAGTAATGCAGTATGATACCGTTTGGCTTGTAGAGTATATTGACTTTTGGATTGAATAAACCACTTACGAAGGACGGCAGTGGAGGCAGGTAATTTAGTAAGAGGGCATAAGACTTGCTCAACTCTCTGAGCTTACTAGGTAGTGTGGGCATCCTTGATTGCCTTACTCAAAGTAGGTTAAGTCTGTCAGTGTCAGAAAGACACAGCTGACACAGCACAGATATGAAAGTCCCGAAATGATCTCCAGATCTTGACTAGATTGAATTTGTTCAATGTCACGGAAGCTATCCGAGAACTGCATAGTAGAAGTAATTGATTCGCAAGGATTCAACTTAGCACTCTGAATTGAGTTAGTCTTAGCTTAACTAGAAGTGGCCACTTATTTCTGGTGTCTACAGTATGTCAATGTCATCAGAATTTATTCGAGTAAATTATTTGCAGGGCGATAAATGCATTACGGTCTTTGTCTCCGTAACCTGCTGTGATCAGGTGTAGCCGAATTTTTCTAAATCTTTTGTATGAAAAACTTTCTGAAGCAGACAGCTTATAAAGAGTGTCTGTATGCAACGCCAGCTAGTAAGTGATCACAAACACAGTACGGTGCAAGATCCCAGCTATAGCTCCTTCCTTGGCTCGCTTGTTCACATGACCACCAGCTGACAGTATTGCTCAACCCTTTCTTCTGCTTCTTTTACATGCGATCCAGCATTATTGCTATACCAACGAATTCGAAAGCATTACTCCCCATCAATCGACGAATTACCACGAATGCCATTCTAGGCCCAACTACATGGCAGATGATGTCGTCCCTGATGAACTTTCTCCGGCTCCGAAGGAGGCCAATTTCGCCAACTTGAGTCAGGAATGTTTGACTGGTCGTGCTCCTTTGGTCTCTCTGAGCGTCTTGAAGAGATCCTCCATGCCTTTGGCGCTAGGAAGTTCAATACATAGCAATGCAGAGGCTTCTACGTTGCTTCCTAGCCATGCAATTACCTTTCTAGCTTTTCTGTAGATAGAACTCATGACAGCCACTTGTGAGCTCCTTTCATCGATATCAGATTGATTGATACATAGCGCGACGATCCAGAGAATCCTCGCCTTTGATCCATTTCTCAAGGAAAGCAGCACCTCAAATAGATTTTGTTGAGCTTGGTGCTGATGGCAATTCAGAGTAATGACATGTGTAGCCTCATCAATACCCCACATGTATGACAAGGCTTCATATCCTGGGCCATCTCTTGAGTGGAGTGGTTTTTCCGAAAGTGTGCATCGTATGTCTTGCCCTCATGATAAGAGGTTCGAGATTGATTGAACGGCTTGGGGAGGGCGAGAGAGGGTGCTATATCTGAGTGGAATGGTCGACGGACGTGATCTCGTCCAAGGCAGAAAAGCGGACTAATGTTGAGGGTCTTAAAAAGATGGGTCAGATATTGCTGAGTACAATTACTTCATTGATGTTTTGATGCTGCAACGTTCGCGTTCAGTTTGTTGACCATGCAAGGGAATAGCACAATAATGCCTCAATGATGCTGCAACATTCGCGTTCAGTTTGTTGACCATGCAAGGGAATAGCACAATAATGCCTCAATGATGCGATGGTATGTCGTTGGGGACTAAAAGTAGGCAGCCACACACAAGTTGTGTCCACAGCCTATCAAAACCCTTGATGGCGCTCTTGCATCAAAACGCTCACGAATTTCCACAAATGTCCATCACCGCCGTCACTGGCCTGAATAGAGATATAGTATCTACTTCGGTATACATTTGACACCAGTCTGGTGGCGAGACTATACTACAGTATATCACTAATCGCTTTGCCGCTTCGTCTTCTATTCCGTCCCATGCTCCTTAAAGAGTCCCTTCATTATCTTTATCTGCCCGTCATATCCTAGACACGCAAAATAAATTCAAAGGAATACTGAAAACCTAGTTTACTAAGTGATTCATATTAAATAACTTCGGCATTATCGACTTCCATATCTTCCCACTCCCCATCAACTGCAACCCCATTTCCATCATCACTAAAACTAAGGTCTTCTTCCACACTGAAAAACGCTTCACTCTCATCGTCACTGCTATCATCCTCATCCATATCCTCACCCTCATTTTCACTATCTCCATCAGTCTCCCAATCCTCTCCCAGTAAATCACGTCTCTCCTCTTCCGAAAGATCTAACAACTTCATATCCTCTGCACCAAATTTTCTCTTCCACCCCATATCCCTAGGATTCGAATCAGACATTGGCCATGGACACTTTCCTAGAACGTACAACTCCAGCAATTTTGCATCCTTAATCTTACTCTTTCCATCTGATGGCAAGCTCTTCCAATTGACATCGTAGATCCGCCCTTCGGAATCAGGATCATACAACTCGAATTTCTCAAGCGACATGTGATCGCGCAAATTCGTCAGCACCTCTTTCCAGCTACTTTCTTGCGGTGTGCATCCTGCTTCGCCGATATGGAGATTTCGTAGTGTCTCTTTGTGGGCAAACAGGAACTTTCCTAGCTGCTCTTCTGACGAGTCACAGCCTGCGGTGAGGAAATTGTAAAGGTGCGGAAATTTGAGGCGGTAGAAGACGTCTTCAAATCCTCGGAGGCACTCATCGGTCTCGTCAACTGATTCATCGTAGGCAAGATCCAGGGTATGTAGGCTTTGAAAACAGCCAACAAATTCGGCCATCCTGCGACCTATATCTGAAGTATAGTGATGTGGGGGATCTTGTGGATGACCCGCGCCAGTGATGGCGATCTGGAGAGCAGTGATATTTGATAACTTCTCCGTTAGTGTGGGACTGGGTTGAAGAGCGGTAGCGAGATAGTCACTAAGACCAAGATGAGATTGAGCTCGAAAGTAATCGATAGGAAAGGCGTCGAGGGCGAGCATGCTAATCGTCTTACATTTCGTGGCTGCTGATAAGATCGCAGCGTATCTTTCGATAGACAACTCAGAATTCAGAAAATGGGCGAGTTCCTCGTCATTTTCGTCGTAATCGTCCTGCAAGGATTGCCAAAGGATACAGAGAGGCAAGTGTATTCCACGGAAAGGACACTGCTGAGATGTAACTTCGAGGAACTCCAAGTTTGGCAATAATGGTAGGTATTTCTCTAACAGATTTACTTCACAATGCTTTTGCATCCGATCGTGGTCGAAGGCGGCGTCGATTTGATTCCAAATTTTTGCCAACTGCCCGCCGGTTGCCCAGTCAAGCCTCTGCTGTTCCCGATGAACTGCTTCGACCAACAGATCTTTGTCCATATCCCCAGCGAAGAACTTGACATATTTAATTCCTTTCGCGATCTCCGGGCTCGAGCAAGCGTGGCCAAGGCGATCCATATCATCCAGGTGCGGTCTAATTGTGAATCCATCTCGAAATAACGAAGGCGCCCCAGCTGCAGCCCAAGAAACCGAAATCATGCGTAGATTAGGAATATCGCGCGTGGGTAGGAACACCACTATTTGTAGCTTGAGTTCAAGTGGCAGGCTTAGAAAGACATTTGATTTATTGGAATCCTTGTCGAGTACGGGCTTGATATTACTGCCATCTGGACCTGCTTTTCCCCGAGACTTGGGCCTAGCAATTCCGAATGGCTTTGCGCGTGATTTTGGACGTGATGCTGATATCTCAGGAATTGCGCCTGAGTTCCTTATCGGTGGCATTGAATGGCCCGCGATCTGAAAAGCTCAACTTGGCGTCTAGGTGTGGCAAAACGCTGAATGAGATGATGATTCTTAAGTTGTTTTTCCTAATCAGTTGAAGTCTTGAGACTATCAAATGTGACTATCATGGTAATTGCGGAGACTGAGTATAAAAAATTGTGATGAGCTAATTACATGTCACGTGAGTCTAGCGAATAGCCTGCAAACATTGTGAGTTTGCCTGAAATTCACAATTGTTTTCGAACTCGTTATATTCTGATCTCTGATAGGCTCGAGGAAATTTACATCTTCTCGCAGCTTGCTCTGGGAATCCATATCAATCTCCTCATTATATTTCCGGAAAGGCCCGGGCTGCTCAAGGACACAGCAAACCCTCGCCCCTGATTTCAGGTCGGCCAGCCCTTTTGAATATTCTCGTGCAAGAAGATCAAGCCAAGGCGTCTGGTTTCCTCACGCATTACTATGTTGGGAACTTTTGTAGGCTGCCAGGTCTATCTGACTATACATGACAGATTGCCCCACGATGACTACCAAACGGTATTGATAACCGATAGTGCAGACAATGTAAATTTGTTGTAATGGTGTTCATGAAGGCTGCTCTGCCACGAGTTGGTGATCGCATGGCATGCGAGTCAGCTGTTGCACTGCATGAAAGTTTGCCCTCATGGCTTGTGGAAATCTGCCGAATGCGCAGATGATCATTACAGGGGCCGCATGTGACTGAAGCACGACCATCGATTTGAGACCCAACTATCTCAAATATTGCCTATGTGTATCAGGAATACAGCTCTACCAACCGCTCCATCGTTGAATGATCTTCTTGCATCCTCCGACCATGTATGCCTTCCGGACCAATCGCCCTACTGCACAGCTGCTCGATCGAAGTCAGTATAGCTGAAGCTAGCTAGACGACGATTCTAAAAACATGATCAGCCAAGAGGAGTTAGCCCTCAAGATCAAAGGAACTTGTGGGAGTTTCACAGAAGTACCGTCTCTACCCACCAAGGAATACGAGACCTGATGTACAACGAAGACGATCATATGTACACTATGGTTGCAAGGTCCTCTTTCCTTTAGAGCCATTGGCTGTTGATGCCAAGCGAGTCTTGGAAAGAATAGCCATCTGACCGTTTTTCAAATGTCCAAAGTTCTCTTTCGATGCGGGATTGATCATTGAGCCAAATTGGCACTTCGTCTGCCACTCGATTTCCATGTCGTAGCTTTTGTGCGATTTTCCTGTCTATTCATTCAGGTGCTCACCACACTGCTCAAAGATATCAATTATCAATTATATTATACGCAGTGCTTCTTCGCAGTCTCAGAATGCTCAATACCTTCTTGTTTTGCTTCTTCTCGGAAATCACGTTGAATTCGTCGATTGCTCTTAACAGTTCGAAAACCTGTGATCTGGCAAGATGAGATATATGATATACCTAGGTCCCTTATGCACTCTGGTCAGCTATGCCCGGGGTGCGACCTTCAGTCCAGCTCGTCCACCGGCAATCCCGCTCGCAGGTATGGTCATTCAGATTGTGTTGAGAAGAGTCTGACAACTTTGAAGTGAAAAGTCCATACATGAGCACATGGCTTGAAGTTGGCAGTGACGGAGGAAGCGGCGGTAATCTTGCTGGATCATGGCCGTGAGGCTCCACTATCTACACTCATAAACCAAAGCTAATACCATGTTAGGCGTTTCTGGGCGTGAGTGTTGACTCAAAAACAGTATAAACTTGACTGAAGAGGCAGCATAGTGGTCCCCAGCCAGGACCTGTAGCAGGTAGAAACGGCGCCGTGACTGGCTGGGCTGGCTTCATCAAAATCGATGGAGATTCATACACCTGGATGGGTGCTGCTTCTGTCAATGGCGTGACGCCAAATCTCGTCACCCAGGATTATTTCGAGTATACTTCACAGAGATCTACATTCATCCTCAACGCAGGAGGAAAGATCACAATGAACGTAACATTTCTGTCCCCGCTTACACCGAAGGACATCAAGCGTCAATCTATCATTGGAACGTATCTGTCAGTGACTGTGAGCTCTCGAGACGGAGCAAATCACGATGTACAGCTGTACGCGGATACTTCTGCAGGTATGTCAACCCTATCTACTCCAGATCCTCCTTGACAATATTTCAAACTCAAATTTGACTGACGCCTCCGTAGAATGGGTCAATCCGACTCATAATCAGGAGCCTGTGGCTTGGAGGTATGCTATCCAGAAAGGCTCGTAGAATGTCTCTACTAATTGAATCTAGTTACTCGGTTCAAAATGGAGTCGCGAGTCACGTTTCTTTCCAGCGAACCGAGAGCGAATTCAACGCAGACTATCCTGATGATGCCGCTCATTGGGGAAACTGGTACTGTGAGTGATCATTTCTACCAGGATCCTATCTTATAGCTACCATGCAGTAATATTAAGGCTGGCGCTGGATAGAATCTGGTTCTGTCCTTGTTCACTTGGGCCAACAAGGCTAAATTGATGCCATAGGGTCTACCGCCGCCACTCCCTCCATGAGCTACCAGTCGGGCTCTGATCAAACGGTCCGGTCCATTTTCCTGAGCAACAGCGTTCTGCCAGACACTCAAGATACAGAGTATCGTGCCATTAATTCGCGGTGGCCTGTCTTTGCATTTTCAAATGCTATAGGTAGTGTTGGGAAGACTCCTGTATCAACGCTGTATACCATTATACATGCTCAGAAGAATGCAATTTACTTCAATGGAGCCAATGGACTCGTCTCACTGCCCTCTTTGTGGACTAGTTATTGGAGTACAGACCTAGGCATGGTAAGCCGACTCCACCTTCTAGTTATGACCATCATGCTGACTTTGCTGCAGGTCAACTTCTTCCACAAGGACTGGACGAGCAACAATGGAGCACTGGATCATAAAATCGCTGTAGATTCCGTAAAAGCTGGAGGCCAGGATTATCTCACCATCACCTCCCTCTCAGCCAGGCAAGCCTTCGGCGCCGTCCAGCTTTGTGGAACTTCAACCAAGCCCTATCTATTTCTCAAAGAAATCAGCTCAGATGGAAATACTCAGACAGTCGACGTGCTGTTTCCTACCATGCCGGTGTTTCTGTACCTAAATCCTGCTCTGGTAAAGTACATGCTGGACCCCCTATATGAGAATCAAGAAGCTGGACGCTTCCCACAGACTTACTCACTACATGACCTTGGTGCGAATTATCCTCGTGCTATCGGGCACCCGACTGGCGATGGAGGTAAGTAGTATTTCTACTGTCTTGTAAGCAGTACCCCGTACCGAGACTCACACCTCTAGAACCCATGCCACTAGAAGAATGCGGCAACATGATCATTGCCACCCTGGCTTACTCCCAACGCACAGGAGACACCGGGTACCTCTCACAGCATTACAAGATTCTCAAGCAATGGACGGGTTACCTAATACAAGAAGCTTTGATACCAGCGTACCAGCTGTCAACTGATGACTTTCAGGGCCAGCTCGCGAACCAGACAAATCTCGCACTGAAAGGTATTATCGCAATTGAGGCCATGTCTGTCGTAGCGAGTAAGATTGGAAATCAGGCTGATGCAAAGACCTACACCAATATCGCACACGATTTTGTTGCGAAGTGGCAGAGTCTGGCTATAGTCAAGAGCGCCAATCCACCACATACGAATCTTGCGTACCAGGATCCGAAGTCTCATGGTATGCATCCGCATCCGAACGATTTGCATTCTCGATACCGTACTGATACTTTCTAGGCCTGCTATACAACCTTTATGGTGACGCTCTCTTGGGTCTGAACCTCGTTCCGAAATCCATATACTCCATGCAATCAGCATTCTACCCCACCGTGGCGCAGACCTATGGGGTACCCCTCGACACTAGGAATGTCTTCACCAAATGTAAGTTAATGTTTCTTCTCTGCGGCTTTCATGATGCTTACAAGGAAAAGCCGATTGGGAGATGTGGGTAGCAGCTATCTCGACACCATCTACAAAAGTCATGTTTATATCAAAACTTGCGAACTGGATCAACACTACGCCGACCAATCGTGCTTTCTCGGATTTATATAATACTCAAACTGGGGAGTGAGTAAAGCTTTTCAAGGCTCGAGTGAGGAGACTAACAAGTGACAGTTTTGCAAGTGGTCCTTTCATTGCAAGGCCAGGTAGGTTCATTATACCAAGCTTCTTATGCCTGATCCCGAGCAAGCTTTGTACATATCGCTGACCTCGGAACAGTTGTCGGTGGTCATTTCGCGTTGTTGGCTTTGGGAGGTACATCCACTGCGGCCTTTTTGTAAACTAATGGAGGTTTCACGGAGCCTAAGTCTTCTGCTTGAGAAGTCCATTTGAGAGCCTCAAAAAGGCAATATCTGGGGGTGTTCTATCGGCTGTATTGGATACTATCTCGCGGAACTTGAAATTCATTATTTCCTTAGCGAAGTGTGAGAGGTGTGAAATCAAATTTTCCTTTTCGGAAAGATGACATGGCCGCTCCATCTATATATCCTTGCAAGTAGCATGACTCCTTGAGATGGTGGAGCAGCTTTCCCTCTTCTCGGTCAAGAAATTCTGTGTTTCTTTTCACTCTCTGCACTGTCTGGTAGTATATCCAGGTCTTGACGGAGAATATACGGTGTGTTTCCCCCAAGAAGCAGAATGAAAGTGTCCCCGACGGCAGCATCGCAGCAATCAAGCACATTACCAATGGAGCCGGAGTCAGTGACAGAATTCTGACTGTTGAATGCATAATGAAGAACTTAGGCTCTAGAGAAGAATTGAAAGATTCGTATTTCTTCTGCCGACAATGTCGCTCTGCTTTATCAAACGTGCTTGTCGGTTGAAAACATGTTTCCGATCGCTTCGATAGTGAGAATTGACGTCTAAAATAGAACCTCGAGAAACAGTTCGAGCTGTAAGTTGGAGAGGCTTTCTACATCAAGTGCTTTTGAGACGAGGTCTTCCCAATCTTCCAAGGCTTCCGAAAGAATCTCTTCCTCTTTCCGATCCCCATACAGGCTCATGGAACCCAGAGATGGACCGACACTAATGAATTGTCTTATGTGATAACCAAGAACTGATAGATGAATTTACTGAAGGTCATCAAGGGCAAATAGCGATTGAGCCGAGCTACTTCCAGTTGCGCCGTAAGGCAAGTCTAGCTTGTCTCTCGCTGAAGCACTGAAACCGCTATTCCACAGTAAAATCGAATCGAAAGATGACGAGTCCATTGCTACGTCTGGAACCCACGAGGGGATATCTAGTGTAGCGGATTTGCAGCAAAGATAGATTATGTCGAGATACCTAGTCCGTAGCATTCGCTTCCTGGCCCAGTCTGTGTACACTTCACATTTAGACTGGGTGTAATCGACAGATACGTCCGCGCTCTCGACTTCTGTCGTAAGTCCGCAAATTGCGACGAGTTTATTCCGAGCATCTGTACACTCAACTTATGGAGACAGTAACAAAAGGGGTGAGAGTGCTGTCTTCTCAACAGACAGAATAAAGATTTCGACGATTCCGTATGATCTCTTAGCTGCTTCATGAATCCCCATAATCGGAACTTCGCCTCCAAACTAGAGTCCTTGTAGTCACACGAATGAAGGGAAAGTGAGACATTGCGAATCATTTCCATGTCCATCATATGCCTACCACAGACAAGAACGACCTTATGAGCTAAAGCGACTTCTTGAGCTAACCACAAGCGATGGAACCATTTGCTGTTGGACAATCGTGCAAAGTAGCATACGAAAGATGCATCATCACTGATAAAACTGTTCGGATCGTAACGGAGTCCATCCACGCCTGGCTCAATTTTGGCCCATTATCATACGACAAGAGAGTTTTCAGGGCTAAAACTCTTTCATGGTAATCAAGCCGACAAGTACGAGCATTTTTCTCTGCGAGCCATTGTTCAAGAAATCCCGGGTCAGATGCATCTAGAAGAGGCTAACAACAGCAATCTCTCTGCTATGATACATCAATTCCATCTCAAAATGACGAAAGACGAATCGTTCTATCGACAAGTCACAAGTACATCAAAAATCCCGAGCTTCGGGCATGGAGCTTGAGACCAACTAACTCCTCGGTATCACTAACGAGTGGGTGATCTGCTAAACGAAATAAGATAACAACCAGAAATGCAGCAACTCAACCAGTATCGTTCTTCAATTACTACTATTTGGCCTCAGTCTTGGTAGTCAAGCACCAGGTCTAGGGTGATGTCGACAGATCTTGGTTGGTGTCAGAATATTTGCTGAAGCAACAGATCTCTGATCTGATATCAGGATCGGAAGATGAGTATCGACAGGTCACAGGTTCAGATGCAAAGTCGATGGGCCAACACTCAAGATCCCCCCTTTGCATGGACTCATGATAGTTTTGAAGCTCACCGGACAACCAATGTGGAACTGAAATGATAGAAGCAAAATTCGTCGGCCCAACACACCGTATTTGCCTACATGAAAGCGCCCGCACGAGATCACTACCTACATAATACCTGGGCGGTCTTTTAAGCCTCGAAAGCTATAACTCCACTTCAGATACTCAGTTCGTTCCAAGATTGCGGACAGACTCGGCACATTTATCTCCCTTCTTTTGAGTGCAGATTTCAGATTGAGCAGAAAGAAACGGGAAAAAAGCTTAATCGAACCCTACGATTTATCGTCAGATATGGTCAAAGACCCCAGCTTGGGTTTCCACAAGCAGATTATAGTTCTGGAAATCGATTATTGTCGTTGAGACTTACGCTTTGAGTTGATTTCCAGCATAGAGTTTCCCGAGTCGTGAACCGTTTCGACTGGGAGGCAATGCTGTGTTATTGAAGCATTTGACGCCCGATGGTCATGGATACGAGGACCCATGACATGTTGATTTAACATCCTGTCAGGTTGGGAGGTTGGTTTGGATATCTTGAGCCGGAAACCCGCAAAACGGAGAATTCGAGTATGGATTTCGTGCAGCAGTACGGTTGCATACCTTCTATCTGGTCTTCAATGCCAAGTACACCTCGGCCGAAGCGTTGTTGGACTCGTGGTAGACTCGTCATTTCAGCCTTTCAAGGTCGCCCAAATATCAGAGAGTTTAACCTGTTACTGAGACGATTTCCAGACATTTACTTTGGGATTTAGATATAATGTTACGAGGGTGGTGTGTACCAAGCTACTCCACGTTCGCCAGTGATGAGATTTCCCGCCTCGTCTCGTGGTTGTCTTGCGTACTGAAGGATTGACCCATCGGTTTCGATTCACCTTTTAAAATTGTTTTCTATCTTTCCCACGAGTCGCTTATTGAGCACCGTGGTCACCGCCTCTAGAAAATGTTTGTACTGCCGCTATATTCGAAGCCTCCAACGCCTCGACTGTGATTCACTTGGATTTTGACAGCAAACAGTGTCAGATCTACTGCAGCATCCGGGAGAATGTCGTCTTCTATGCTCCAGGAGGATAAAGATGCGATTAGTATTCCAGAAACTCAAGGGTGGTCAACCAACTCATCGTCGGATGCGTTGGTACCCAAACAAACGTCGTTCTCACCTCGTGTTGCGGTCAAGCAGCGCCAATCATTTGCCAGCCTGCGTGGATACGAGAGCAAATTTAAAGTATCACCGGAATTGAAGCCTTTATCACCAAGAAATCTAGCAGAGGACCCGAGATCGAAGGTCAATTCTCTTCTACAGTCTCCTCGACTAAAGTCTTGCCCAGAGCCTTGTCTAGCTGTCCCAAGCAAGGCAATCAAAATGGAAACCCCGAAGTCCTTCCACTCCTCTTGCACAAAATATCCTCAGTCCTGGATCTCTGGAGCCTCGAAATGCCCAGACTTGCTACCCTACAAGTACCCTGAGCATCAACTCCAGCCAGACCCAAGTTGGCTTCCAGCTGCGACGCGTCAACCTCCAAGAGCTATGCATTTGAAGACAGCTCGCGACCGTACAACAGCCATCTATGGCCCCGACCATCCTGTGATAGATATCGCACATCCACCACCCACTCCCGACCCCCAAGATATCCATGTCCAGCGAATGCGGTTCGCACAGCCGAAGATTGATCCAACCACCACACCCCTCGAGCTCGTCTACAACACACGCAGGAAGAAATTCAGACTCGAATACCGCGCAAATCTCTTCCCCGATCAAAAGAACTTTACACCGCCTATGATTGACCTGCAACCCAATGTCCCGCCATTGCTCGTTGATGGGCGCATGACCATTGTGAAGCTGCCAAGATGGAAGACAACCATGGAGTTCTTTGACCGAGCTTGCGATGGGAAGAACACAAAGGTCATAAAGAGAAAGGCGGAAATACCTGCTTGGCTATGGACGGCACGGAATATGGGAAAGAGGCAGTGGAAGGATTGTTGGGTTGGAGGGGTTTAGGCTAGGTGGGGCTGGTTTGTTGTGGTTTCGAAGCGATTGGCTGAGAGTTGTTTTCGCTTCCAAAGGGTCGCAGACAGTGCAAAAAGCCACCTGAAAGAGTGCAAACAATGATAAAGGAATGAAGGGCAGCTTTAGAGGTAGTTAAAGCTTGTGATCTTCTTGTATTAGTCACTTCGAAATTAAATGAGGATTCCCCTTATATTTGCTGTTCAATTTACGACGTGTAAAGCCATGAATTTTCCTTCCAATGAATGTTAGTCAAATTGACTCGGACATCATGTATAAAGGACTTTAGTACTTGCAACTGTATCCGGACAAACAAATGTAAACTGTTGTAGACTTGTAGTGTTATCACCTCCGCTAGCGTCTTCGTGTGTATGGAGAGAGTTGGTAACATTTTAATCTGGAAAGTTCCTCATGGCCAGCAACAAATCTGAAACTCCTCATATAGAGAAACAATCTTTAACCCCCGCTTTCTTCCATAACGACCAGCCTAATACCCCGATCCCTAAGTCAGGAAGTCGTGGATTATATCAAGCAAAGGCTCGGAGCCTTTTGCAGAGAGCACCACGCCTCTGGCGACGATCCCATGCACGTTGTTTAGCATCCCGACAGAGATACATTTGGCTACAGACCCAGGTTGGAGCTTAGTGACGACCGGGAGAGAAATTAGTGACTCCAATTACTTAGCGGCAAGACTGAATACTTTGTGTACTGCGATTATGTTCTCAGGATCTCTTTGCGCTGCGTTTAAGTTATGGCATAAAGCCAATTTACTGATCACCGCGACTGCGGATGATCTCAGCTACTTCATCATCCCAGAAATGGCCGGCTTGAGTAACAATACGTTATGGAGTGGCCGAAGGATTCATACAGAGGAAGACACATTTGGCGTTATTTGGAGGGAATTATGGTGTTGTATTGGAATGTGTAAATTTACAGGAACGCATCGGGAGCAATCGGACGGGGAGAATTCAGAAAGGTTTAAGTAATGTGGACTTGATTGTAGGCTCAAATCTTCAAGCTTAGAGGTCTAGAATTGTCATAGAATCTGCGGATTTACTGGCACCGTGTGGGGATAAGGGTGCGCACTCGCTGGGCTGGATGGTATGCAATTATTATTCCTTGATGTATCTGCGCACTCAAGGTCACGAATTTGAGCTAGAATATCTGAAGTCAAAAAACTGATCAAGGATATCAGTCGAGTAATATGTCCATATCGTAGAATTGTTCAGGACTCTGATTTTGTAATTGGTGTCCAGGTCTCGATTCTTCGGCTGTTTCTTCACTGGACACGAAGTTGGTCCGCCTCGCGATTGGCACGGCGAGATGGCCTCGCGCACAGAGCAGAGCTTATCATGAGCCAGTAGAGGGCACGGGTAGCATCATTGTTTATGGTGAAGGCTTAACGAGCTTGCTAATTTCCTGCAGTCCATTTGGGGCTCTACACATGAAAGGTCTTAGCTCATTAAAATAAAGGCAGAAGGGGATTGACTCAGCCTGGCGGAAAATTCTCTTTTTTTTTTCAGCAGCGGAAGTGTTTATTCTCAGTTCTCAGTAACTAGTCTTGAAAAATCTATATGATCTGAACGAAACGCAGTCAAAATGCACCCTCTTGGCCTTTGTTGTGTTTGAAGAGACGTACGAGGTTGCTTCAGTTCAATGTAGATCGCCTTCACAGAATATATTGCTATACTATGAGACTGTTTCTAACCGTTCTCTATCACTCACAATTCATTCCCGGTCCATTCATAACTTTGTGAAGAAAGACTTCGTTCTTCTGTATAGATGCTCTAGCTCAAATTAAATAAGCTGAAAGCACATACGATTGTAGTCAAGTTGTTATCGAGATACTGTTTCGTAACCAGTCGCAACCACTCAAGACCCACTCATGCCCTCGCATTTCCACTCGAATTAGTACTCTGATACCGCGGTCCTCAACATCAAGTACACTAGCTTAATAGCTTCCGTGGTGTAAGTTACTCGAACTATCACACATCAAGGGTGTCGCTAATCATGTAATAGCCAATGGTTAGGATTCCAGTAAGCATCTCATTACCCGGCCTGAATGAGCCTGACTAACAACATCTTCAGCCCTTCCAGACAATTGTCAAGCAAGGTGGAGGTTCGTGTTCGATTCACGGCGGTTGCATCAATTTTTTGCTTCATTTTCGAATTTGTGTCGAATGTGTGGCAAGGTGGATACTTCCCCACATTCCGAACTTTTGCAGCGAGGGAAGCCATCGTGAACGCTCACGCACGTCAACTGTCAAGTTTCTCCATACCGCAGTAGAATTAGAAGAATACTGATCCCCTGGGACCTGCGTTCCATGCTGACGAATTCTTAATCCGTGTCCATGCCTTTTGCTGCTGAGCCACTTGATTACTGATATCTACTTCGTCAATGCCGGGCAGCTCCGGGGAAAGAGTATTTATTTACAAAGCAAAGTGCAATAGAATCACCGGGATTTATATTAATAGCTACGGGGATTTCGGTGATTCCCATGCCACGTATTCTGATTCCGAAACCAATCAGGCTTCTGCCTTCGAAAGTGTGTGTCATCTGGTGCTCATCATCATTTACTACAACCGTAAGCGGCCCCGGATTCCAGCGACCATCATGACCGTGAGTGGACGCAAGAAATAACGTCGTTTTCTTCCACGCAGGTCAAGAAGATATGTCAACGTTGTCTCAGATAAACTTTATTCTTCGAAGCAACCACTACAGCGTGCTACTACTGTAACGAAAGTGCAATATCGAGTTTTCATCAATCCCCCCACGAGTGAAAGGTCCCAAAAGACCACGCGCGAACGCCAGTCTTCCATAAGAACAAATCCTAATGCATCAACTCTTCCTCCCTGCCAGTCTTGAGCCTGAGCCCAAACAAAGCATCAGGAGCGCATCTATGGCTTGATACAGCAGACAGCCTGCTTCAATTTATTCCAGCCACATCCATCGCGCGTCACTATTCTCACATTAGTACGTTCAAAATCCACATGATTTCCAATCCTCTTCTAGGAAAGTGATAGCTCTTGTATGGACTACAGTCTAGTACAAAAGTTTTCAAAAAGTAAAAGGGCGTGTACGCATCGGACTGTACATACTGTGTGAGAATTTGCGTGTGCCGCAATATTCCTCGCCTTTCCCCCACCAGGTCGCGGAGCAGCTACTTCTATCTGGTTTTTTGTTTTCAAATCAGCACCTGTTCATTTGGCAAAGGATTAGGAAAGGGCAGGATCTCAACTCTCCAAGTTCAAGCTGAGGCCATGTCGGTTTGAACCTCATATTCGAGATTGGGAAAGACCGGTGAGGGGCCCTGGGATGGAGGACTTTTGCTTACGGAAACAGTTATCTGCTTGGACGGAGAGATCAGCGACCGCAGCGGCATCTCGCTCGATGAGGCTGGGAGCGGCAAGTACGTTAGTGGAGGCCATGATGGTGGTGATGTAGATGAGGAAGTTGGTCTTCATTTTGAAGGTGTGAGTCGGGGGTGGTGTTTGGTGGTTGTGGGATCGTAAAAGTATGCTTTGTGGAAAGGCTTTGATTCTGGTAATGCTTGTTGCTGCTGTAATGTTCTGATGAGTTTGAGATGCTGGAGAAGTGATGGGCTGGAGAGTGTTTATATAGAACTTTCGTTGTCGCCGTGGGGAACTGTTTGTATGTTGTTCGCTCTAGATCGAGTTAACGGATGGAATATCATGCCGTATTACTGTACACTCATCGTGCCCCAAAAATAATTAAGTATGATAGCCTAAAAATTCGAGGTTAGACCTATACTTAGATTTGGAGATGCAGATATCTTGATTATTGGGAGTAGTGGTCGACATGTTTTCCTCCAAGCGAGTTTGCATCACCCCCTAGCTTGTGGCGTCCACCTGAACATCGAAGTCTTCTAACATTAGAGGCCTCCAAGAGCAATGAATGGCTAAATAGCTTTGTGCGTCGTCTACACTGTGCTACATGCAATATTATCTTCACCCCGAAGACATCATAGCAAAGTAGTCCGATGTTGACTCAAAGGAATATCGTGTAACCTACACTCAATATGGTTTAGGAGCAAGACAAGAGGACCACAACCCGCCATGCTACTGCACTCCATCGGGAGGAGCGTTTTGAATTGAAAAAATAACTACACATGGCAACCCTCTGTCCACAAGGAGAATCCTGCAGATAGGTCTGCCGTTGCGGAGTGGTAGAGTTGAGTCTTGGCGGAAGAAGACACAAGGCAGGAAGTTAAAGACCAACCAATAGAGTAGCAATGTTGACTGCATTGGATACATGAGCAAGAGAAGGATTTTGGGGCTTCTTCAGCTCCGTAAAACCTGGTCAAAGTGGCCACTAAGCCAAGGTGGAGGAGCCGCTGAAAGGGGGCTGCTATTTTTGGTGTGGCGCTGCCTTGTCGACTTCTCACGTCCCACAGGAAAGTGACCATCTACACTTGTAAGGAATAATATAAGGTCGGACCAGACTTTCTCCTAATTTGTTCGTAGCAAGAAACAGGAAATAATGATGTCGGTGATTCTACAATTGGAGCCTTGTGAATTTGAAAAAGTAGATCGCGAGATAGTTGTGAGGGAAATGTTAGGCTAGTCAGATGACAGATTCCCGAAGGATGATATGCATACCTCAGCCGCACTTTGGAATGGCCAACCGGACTTCGTCCTTTATCCCTGTCTCTAAGAAAAACTTGAGGAAGAATTTGATTTGACTAAGACATTGGACATCTTGATAACAGTCAAGAATACGCGAACTTGACTCGAAACGGTACTTCCTTTGTGTAGAGATGACATTGGCTATACTCGGAAGGATGCATGTAACTGGGAATGATTACATGGCTAGATTTCACAGCATAGAAGGATGCTAGAAATTGTTCAAATTACTCGGCAGATGATCACAGGGAAAAGAAAATGGGCTGGAAATGCTGCTTCCGCTTGAAGACCTCTTTAATACCGCTTGGAGTCCCAAAATAGCCTACTTGGATGACACCAGAGAAAGAACGAGGAAAAGGCGCCAGAGGGATGAGTACCGGATGCAGTCCTGAAGACTGATACTGACCGTGTCCTCGACAATATAAAGGCACGCTCCTACACCCACGAAGCTGCCCGCCGTCCCTTGAAAATCCTTTCGACAAGATGAACCTACTCTCTAAACACTCCTTGAGGAAAGAACCAACAGATTTCATGAAGCGCGTAGGTGCGTTTCCGAGATATCACGTACAATTGATGAATCGTCAGTATCGAAAGCAATTAGCTTTCCCGGCATGTAGAACGCCAACCTCAATCTTAACTCCGATATTTTCCTATGTTGTCAGGCGGTTTGATTGCGACGTTCCATGCCTCATCTTGCGCCGTCAAGAATGGCGCCCCCCGAAGTCGTGTATGCTGTTTGTAGTAGGGCAGTAGGGCCCAGCACGGTCTGGTTTACAATCGTGGATACACCAGCTTAGTAATTTCTTGATACGTCAAATGCCCAGTGAAGTTTCCCAACTAGAACGCCACGGCGATCTCAACCTGCGCCATGAGCCCAAACCAAGCCCAAGTATTTCCCGAAAGCCATCTCAATCAACGTAGACTTCATGTATCGTGTAATCATTCTTATTTCAAAGTAAACTTCTGGCCAGCAATGACGGGAGCGGCTGTGGTCGACTTTGAATTTGCCTTTCCACACATGGCACATGCTAATATGGCTGTCAGCAAGGCGCCGGCAAGTGAAAAATTATGGATAAATACCATTGGCCTTATATGCGCACTTCTGGCAGAACGTCCTTCCTTGGTCAATTTTCGTTTTACAAGTAGTACACGAGGAGGAATAGGTAGCGTATGGGTTCCTTGCAGCTTTGGATAGCAACTTGCTCTGTCAAAAGTGTCAGTGTCGGTGTGAAGATGTGTCTGTATCATGACGTACCTTGCCTATGCCATTGTTTCCTAACGTTGCAGATGTCTTGGTCCTGTCGCCGCTCGTGGAGGAGGAGGCTTGAGATCCATAGTACATTTCACTCTTCTTCTTCACTCCTGGTGTCGCTAGCGTCGTGTTCTTTGAGATCTTTTGGCATTTTCCGCAGACCATATTAACGTCGTGTTTATTCTGTGGTGTTTTTATTTAAATAGCCTTGGTCGGGCTGGGTAGATTGGTGGTAAGGTACAGTAAGATAGAGCTACGAACACATGAGGCTGACAGACGAGGCGCATGGGAGGTGGCTTGCAGCGCTAGTTTGACCCCGTATTTCGAGCTACACGAAGTCAACCACCCGAATTCGAGACAGCCAGACGCGCAGCACTTATACAAAGCAGTGGAATAGAATTGCTCATTCTCACTGCCAATCTCCAATCGCCTTCACGAAGAATAGCCAGGTGCTGTTGTGCAGCTTTACCGGTGAGCTGCCTCGCGAGATTCGTACTTCGAAATCCCCCGAGCGGGCTGTGCATCTCGAACTCCCAGACAAGAGCTTACCTACACGACCATCACCACAAAGAATTAAGACGACACGACTCATCCAATAATACTTTTGAAAACAGCAAAAACCAGAATATCCTCTTGACAAGGTTTGGATGTAGAAGGAACAGGTTGCGCCGTCTGGACTGCGACAACAATCAGCTGTTTTCCAGCATGGCTGGACAGCCCCCGAACCACCGGAATGACCTCCTGCTCGACCTTAACGATGAACAACCCACATACAATGATGGCCAGCGGCCTCCTATGAACGATGATGATTTGCTACGGGCGTACAATGCCAATCACGATGAAACGAATCCCCGGCCTTCAGTATCTTACGATGATTTCGTGGGCGCTGGAGGAGAACAACATCCATCAAGACCATTACCGGGTGGATCTGCGACTGTACCCGGGGCTGGACCATATACCTCAAATTCAGGAGCCAGGACGTATAGTCAGACCTCGGGGCTAGGCAACTACCAGCGATATGCGGATGATTTGGACGACTACCCAGATGATGGACAATTATATTACCATCAAGGCGGAGCTATACCTGGAGATGGTGCCGGAATGCAGCTGGGAGGAAAACCTAGGAATCGCAATAGTGTACTGAGTATGGGGGGTGGACTGGTGGGTAAAGCAAAGAACATGCTTGGAATGGGCCCGGAGTACTCGGAAATGGACCTGCCTTTGACTGAGCCAGGAGGGAGAGCTCGTACGGATTCTCACGACCCAGGAACACCGAAGCCAGCGGCAAAGAAATTTGATGTAGGGAAGTTTAAATTTGGCTTCGGGAGGGGGAAGCCGGATCCATCAACGCTTGGTCCTAGAATCATACATCTAAACAACCCTCCAGCAAATAGCGTCAATAAATACGTGGACAACCATATCTCTACGGCGAAATACAATATCGCAACCTTCGTGCCAAAATTCCTCTTCGAACAATTCTCCAAGTTCGCCAATGTTTTCTTCCTTTTCACTGCAGCGTTACAACAGATACCCAATATTTCGCCTACAAACAAATACACGACCATTGGACCTTTGATTCTCGTGCTGCTGGTTTCTGCCGGCAAGGAGTTGATCGAGGATTACAAGAGAAAAACATCAGACAAGTCGCTCAACAATTCGAAAGCGAGGGTCTTGAGGGGGAGTAAGTTCGAGGAGACGAAATGGATCAATGTTGCAGTCGGAGATACTATTCGTGTGGAGTCTGAGGAGCCGTTTCCCGCAGACATTGTTCTGCTCGCGAGTTCAGAACCCGAAGGTCTTTGTTACATCGAAACTGCAAATCTGGATGGAGAAACGAACCTCAAGATCAAGCAGGCAATTCCAGAGACTAGTGTAATGGTCAATTTGAATGATCTGAGCAGACTGGGTGGAAAGCTGCGTTCGGAACAGCCCAACAGTAGTCTGTACACATATGAAGCTACTTTGACATTGGCCGCAGGTGGCGGAGAGAAGGAACTGCCCGTTCAGCCCGATCAGCTTCTGCTCAGAGGTGCAACACTGCGAAATACCCCGTGGATCCATGGCGTCGTTGTGTTTACAGGTCATGAGACTAAGCTTATGCGCAACGCCACGGCGACTCCCATAAAGAGAACCGCTGTAGAGCGACAGCTGAATATGCTTGTGCTTATGCTTGTTGGAATCCTCATCGCGCTGAGTGTGATCAGCTCTATTGGTGATTTGATTGTTCGAGCATACCACGGCAAGGAGTTGAGATATCTCGGTTATGCTATATCGACGAGTGCATTGCAAAAGGTTCAACAATTTTGGTCCGACATCTTCACGTACTGGGTCCTCTACTCGGCTCTCGTTCCCATATCTCTCTTCGTCACGATCGAGATCGTCAAGTACTGGCACGCTATCCTCATCAACGACGATTTGGATATGTATTACGACAAAACAGACACGCCTGCTGTATGCCGAACCTCAAGTCTTGTTGAAGAGCTTGGTATGGTAGAGTACATATTTTCCGACAAAACTGGAACTTTGACTTGCAACCAGATGGAATTCAAGGAATGCTCGATCGGAGGGATTCAGTATGCCACCGAAGTGACTGATGATCGTCGTGCAACGTTCCAAGATGGTGTTGAGGTTGGAGTACATGATTTTGATCGGCTGAAGGAGAACCTCGAGTCGCATGAATCCGCATTTGCGATACATCACTTCTTGTGCCTCTTAGCCACATGCCACACAGTCATTCCGGAGCGAAAGGAAGAGAATCCAGGTGTCATAAAGTATCAAGCGGCATCTCCAGACGAGGGTGCTCTTGTAGAAGGTGCTGTATTGATGGGCTATCAATTCACAAATCGAAAGCCCAGGTCCGTCCAGATCACAGTCAAAGGTGAGGAGTACGAGTACGAACTTCTGGCAGTTTGTGAATTCAATTCAACGCGAAAGCGAATGTCAGCTATCTTCCGATGCCCCGACGGCCAGATCAGATGTTACTGCAAGGGTGCCGATACGGTGATCCTTGAACGCTTAGGCGAAGATAATCCTCATGTCGAAATTACACTCCAGCACTTGGAGGAGTATGCATCTGAGGGTCTTCGCACACTCTGTCTTGCAATGCGTGAGATTCCCGAGCAAGAATTCAAGGAGTGGTGGAAGGTCTTCGACAAGGCGCAAACGACCGTCAGTGGCAATCGTGCTGAAGAGCTTGATAAAGCCGCAGAGCTTTTGGAGAGAGATTTCTTCCTACTTGGTGCGACTGCTATCGAAGATCGCCTTCAAGATGGAGTCCCCGAGACTATTCACACCCTCCAAGAAGCGGGCATCAAAGTCTGGGTTCTGACTGGAGATCGTCAGGAGACTGCAATCAATATCGGCATGAGTTGTAAGCTCATTAGTGAAGACATGACGCTTCTTATTGTCAACGAAGAAAATGCAGTAGATACTCGGGACAACCTTCAGAAAAAGCTTGACGCCATTCGGACGCAAGGTGACGGCACATTCGCAATGGATACTCTAGCTCTTGTGATCGACGGAAAGTCTTTGACATACGCTCTCGAAAAGGAGCTAGAGAAGAATTTCCTGGATCTTGCGGTCATGTGCAAAGCTGTTATCTGCTGTCGTGTTTCACCGCTTCAAAAAGCACTGGTCGTTAAGCTTGTCAAGCGTCATCTGAAGGCAATTCTTCTTGCTATTGGTGACGGTGCTAATGATGTATCAATGATTCAAGCTGCTCATATCGGTGTCGGTATCAGTGGTATGGAAGGTTTACAAGCTGCACGAAGCGCTGATGTTGCCATTGGTCAATTCAGATATCTGCGTAAGCTCCTCTTGGTTCATGGTGCCTGGAGCTACCAGAGAGTATGCAAGGTCATCTTGTATTCTTTCTACAAGAACATTACTCTCTACATGACCCAATTTTGGTACTCATTCCAAAATGCATTCTCCGGAGAAGTCATCTACGAATCATGGACGTTGTCCTTCTACAATGTCTTTTTTACAGTCTTTCCACCTCTCGCCATGGGAATCTTCGATCAATTCATCTCAGCCCGGTTACTGGACAGATATCCACAACTATACCAGCTTGGTCAGAAGAACACATTCTTCAAGATGCATTCGTTCTTCTCATGGGTCGGTAACGGATTCTACCACTCGCTCATTTTGTACATCGCATCAGAAGGCATTTGGTGGCTGGATCTCCCTCAGAGTGATGGCAAGACCGCCGGCCATTGGGTGTGGGGAACAGCTTTATATACTGCCGTCCTTGCTACCGTGCTAGGAAAGGCTGCCTTGGTGACTAATATTTGGACGAAATATCATGTACTGGCCATTCCTGGCAGCATGATCATTTGGATGGCCTTTATCGCTGTCTATGCCACAGTAGCCCCAATGCTCGGCTTCTCTGAAGAATATCAAGGTGTAATTCCGAGGTTGTTTACGAGTCCCGTATTTTGGTTGCAAGGTCTAGCTTTGCCTGTCCTCTGTTTGTCAAGAGATTTCGCGTGGAAATAGTAAGTCTCTTCCTCAACCATATATTTATTTCCGACTAATCCTTCGCAGTGCCAAACGAATGTACTATCCACAGTCTTATCATCACATCCAAGAGATCCAGAAATACAACATCCAAGATTACAGACCGAGGTATGCGTCTACCCTCCCGTTACTTTATGTAAAGCATACTGACAAAGTTCTTTTTACAGGATGGAACAATTCCAAAAAGCCATCCGCAAAGTCAGACAAGTCCAACGTATGCGCAAGCAACGTGGTTACGCCTTCTCGCAAGCCGACGAATCGCAAACCCGCGTCTTACAAGCCTACGATACAACACGCGAGCGTGGTCGTTACGGAGAGATGGCAAGTTCAAGACCTGAAGGACGATGATGAGACAATGAATGTGAGATGGGCAGACGGGAGGAATATTTGTATGAAAATCAAGGTAATTCTACTGTAACTTTTGATGCTTTGAGAGCAATGGGAAGGCCTTCAACGTAGGTCGAGGCCGGAGATATCTTTCTGGTCGGGCGTATGTAGGAGCTGGGCTGAATTAAATGAGATCATTTTTGCTTTGGCTATACGGACAATGAACTTGTGAAATTTTAGATGCCTGTTTGTGAATGTCATAATACTTGAATGTTTCAAAATACAGGTAACCTTTGTAGCAGATTTGAACATGTTGGTCCATAGTTACGATTCATAGGTGGTCATGTGTAGTGGACCGAGGATTAGCCGACCAAGTATATCTCGACCTTCTGTCGAGGTATACCTTGATTCTGTAGCTATACATACAACTACTATTAATACCTATAATACTACTATAATACTGGCTTAGTTAAACTACTTAACTGTACGTACTAGCACAGAGTGATACCGACAGAACATAAGCGGACTTTTAGTCTCCTGACATACGACCTTGTTCCCCTTGCATTCTTACCTTGATAATGATCTATGATTGTATACAGGCTCGGTGAATTCCCTCTCGAGACAGTGTAGTACCGATCCACTTTGTGAGTCCTCCACCATCCATCCCACTTTTCCCGTCCCCCTCCGCCAAACACGTGTCTTTTGTCAATCACACTATTTTGAATATAAATCGAATTAACAAACTACCAAACAATGACTAATCTTGGACCGCTGGCGCAACGGCAGCGCGTTCGATTCCAGATCGAAAGGTTATCCGTTCAAATCGGGTGTGGTTCAATACCACGAATAGTCTACGAAGGGTGTTTCCCACACAGGAAACCCAACTTTTTTCCTCCCTTCGAAGGTATAAGTATAAAATGTAGGGGATAACAGAGAAGAGGGAAGGTAAATTTTGAATTGAGCGATTTTGGAGGGTGCGGGGATAGTTGAAATTTTCCTTTGCTGGTGGGAGAAGTGGGGTGAGAAGGGAATGAATGAGGGGGAAATCGAGGCTAGGGAAAGTCGCTTAGAGCGAAGCGGCCTTGTCCCTCCAAACATGATTATTATTTTATTTTGTAAATGTCGTTAATTATTCACAATAAATGTCGTCAAATATTTACATGACTTAAGTAATTTGCATAGGTGATATCCTGTAACAT
>JACBAH010007461.1:0-32122 GCA_014282315.1 Neospermospora avenae | reverse complement strand
CAACCTCATCAGGCAAACACTCAGATATATATATATATACATATATGTATATATATCCATGCGAGCACACTAGGGAGGATAATCGCGAGCTTCGAATCGAGAAGTTTCTTGGGTTAGCACAGGAAGAGAGCAGCGGACTTTTTCCTTTAGCTTTGTACACTTTCGGGCTGTGACCTGTTACCTTAAACTGTACCTAAGCCAAGGTTACCATCAGCTGCGCTGTAACAGTTCTGGCTGTCAGCCCGACCATTTGGCAAGTTTTGGTTCAGAAGTCAATAGGCCTAGAGTCAGGGAACGAGCTCTCGGTTATGGTTGTTGTCATTTGTACACCATCCTCAATGCGGCTCAAGTGGAGCTGCCAGTCTATTGACTACGGGAAGCCGGTGTCATCTAGCTCACCAACATATTCAAAAGACAGCATCATTTCATGAGAGCCGCATGATGTCTCCAGAAAAATTGGGCTACACTTCTACCGAAGCAGCCGAGACTGCAAACCAAACCTTTCTTAGCACCATATGTTCGTACTATTATTTCACAATTTTCCAGATTATTCAAGCATGGCCGCTAGTCCACACAACTTGCATTCTTATATCTCCCATCCTCTTCACATCAAGAGAGTATAGACCAATCTTCCCCTCCACTCATTGCCCAGCGAAGTTCTGGTTGGTAAAGCTTCGTGTACCACATTCTAAACTTTTAATATCATCCTCCTAGCCACCTCGAGCAGTCCCACTGAGATCTTATGAACTTAGACAATATGGACGCCTTCCATTTGGACTGGTGGGTGTCATGTCTGGGTATCGGGTGCAGTAAACGCGATCGGTATCGCAGATCCTCCGAGTCTGCTCCTCTCATCCCAACAATCACCGTTACTGCACCACTTCTCCAGCGTCCCATGACATACCAGACAATCGTTTCAAGTCCAGGGGTTATAGAACCAACGCGCCATGAGCGCTTAGTAGTGCTCTGTGACCAGGTCACTACGGAGAGGGACAATGTGCATTCTTATGGCAAATTAGGGATGAGAACTGCAATGCTTCTGGCAAATAAAAATAGCAATGGAAGAGCAAGCACAAAGGCCTTTAAATACTCAGAGCGAGGGCAAGTTACAAGAAAGCCAAAGATTATCGTTCATTGTATCAGACATGGTCAGGTACGTCCTCTTATCAACCAGATACGAAAATTCTAGTTCACTTGTATCTATACTGATCTGCGAACAGGCACTTCACAACGCCATGTTTCTTGAGGAGACCGCAGAACAAAAGCTCGAAAGGTCAAAAATGCACGACCCACAACTCACACGCAAGGGCTACAAGCAATGCGCTCTTCTGACCCTTGCACAACCCTTCGATTACTCGAACATAACTCATGTTTTATCTTCGCCATCTACCCGCTGTCTCCAAACCGCTCAACAATCGTTCCCGAAACTCGTTGACTCGAGTACCAATACTTCTTTTACGCATGATTCCACGCTCCCCATTGTGCTGTGGAATAGTCTTAAGGAGATTGGTAGTATACCGTGCAATCATGGAACACCGATTAGAGCATTGAGAAGGCAGTTTGCGGATCTAGATTTGAGGTGCGAGTTGTTAGAGCAAGGGTGGGAGGAGGATAATATCCAGAACGGAGAGGCTTCCGGGACATGGATTGCTCTGGTATGTATATGCGTCCATCTTTCACGTTCCTTAGTCGGCTTAGCTCTAGCCTGGAAGAGATGGGTTCTAAACCGATTTGCAACCAAGAACTACTACTAACAATCAACGTCGTAGAAAATCCGCACGGATCTCCTCGCACTTGCCAACTCAGCAATCGAGCACGGCCAAGTAAATGCGCAAGGGAACATCGAGATCTTGGTATTCTCTCACAGCAAACTCCTACGAAAAGTAGCAAGCAATCCAGAAAATTGTACGTCGCCAGCCCTCCTTTCCTATATCTCACTCCCACATGCAAAATAATTTTCTCACACACCAACAGGCAGCACATGGGGTAACGCTCAGCACATCTCGTTCTCATTATCTCCCAGTCCTTCCAACTTTCTCCGTCCTAAGCAAGATCTAATTCCGATTCCGGACTTCAACATCCTCCCAGGTGATCCTATGCCAATCATCTACGGATTCGACGATGAAACCCTCTCTAAGCTCCGTGATCTGGGCTGGAAAGAGAGCAAGCTTGCTCTTTTAAACATGCCGGAGCGGGTGCCTATGAAGGGAAGAGCTAATTCGTATGAATGCCGGGCAGTAAGTAGGCTGTTGCCACATTGCCGTCGAGTCAAGACGGCAGCAGCTGTTCGAGAGGAAAAGAAGCCGTGGCAGCAAAGTACTTTGATGTTCGGGAGGTTTTGGTGATCGAGTCATTTTCTTTGGCGTTATTTTGGTTTCGCCATTCTTTCTGACCTGGCTCCTGTTTCGGTCGGATTTTGCTTCGGGGTTTCGAAGGGTTTGGTTTGGGCTTCAGGTATACCCAGCTGATCAGTATAAAGCTGGTGTTTGTAGGGAAACTGCGTTCATCTCATTCTTTGCGCTGGTCATAATCTGTTTGGATGCTGTCGTAATATAGTGTTCCGGCGCTAGAGCTCATTACATGTCGGTTACCACTATCCAGCTTGGAGAACTGGTAGGATTGTAGCTAGGCTAACTAGATGATGTCCTTGAGAGGCACGCATCAAGGAGTATCTTTTGTTCTCATATTTAAAGTTTTTCAAGGTGCTTCTGATCTACAAAATTGTCCGTCAACTGATATCAGTCTTTTGTTTCGTCCTCTGCCTTGATCCACGCTCTTCTGTAGATTTTCCTGCGACTCATCCTCCCTCTGCCCATCAATAGACCCTCCAAATCAAGAAGCAGCCTATCTGGCTAAATTTATCTCGCATTTTGAAAACCTCAGTATGGCTTTGGGTGATGTTCAGTATATATTGTTCGATATCATGATAGTTTCAGAGAATATCAAAATAGGGTATACTTCAAAGTCACATATATATTTGATGACTTCCACCTACATAAAAATCTCATTCAATAATCTCCCTAGTCTATGAAGAGTTTACATAGCATCCGTCTTGTATGCGGCCTCTTTCTGTTCGATATCCCTGCAGCATTATGGCTAACCTGATTCTCGAGCTCACCTTGTCAACAAACTCGCTAAGCAAAGGCACCCCGCGCAACCTTACCCATTCACCTCTCGAATGACCTCCTCTGCGTTCCTTTGAGATGGAGTCGCAACTACTAGCTCTAGTGATCTTCTTTTCTCAAATATTTCGATCTTGTCCATACGCTCGCCACTTGTCTTTCTGTAATACCAGCTACGACAGTATGGCAACAAAGCCATTCTTCTCCTTTTGTCCCTCTACCACAGCTCCTATCACCGTTCCAGCCAAAGCTCCTCCTGCTCAAGCTGTTCTCATGAGCCTTTCACCATCCAAGTGTACGAACATCTGTCACAAAGAGAACTGTAGTATCCACGCTGCCAAAGTTCACGACAACGATCTGACTGAGATTATGGGCCGTCTCTCACTTGGCGATATCTCAAACAACAAATCTCGCTCCAATGTTTGTCACGCTCCTGATGACGATGATAGTGCTTCAATTGCTCGTCCTCTTAGCAAGCCTTTGGTTCGTAGGCCAAAAGTCAGATTCCATTTTGTTAGACATGCTCAGGTCAGTACATCTTCTTTCTCTCAACTGCGTTTGTTCCGCATAGGCGCAATTAGTCTGTTCTTCGAGGCTTAAATTTATTTCGGCAACTCACATCTGTTCACTTTTCGAACCACTATTTCTCAAACACCATCAACTAACATTCTCATCCAGGCCATCCACAACATGAGTTCCATAGAGGACGCCCGTCACCTCCGTGACACCTGTCTCACCCCCCACGGAACCAAGCAAGCCCAGTTCCTCCAGCACTCCTTCCCACAAACTTCCCTCCCCAAGGTCAAATACATCTTCTCCTCCCCTCTCCGCCGCACCATCGACACGACGATGTACGGATTCTCCTCCCTCATCTCCTCGGGAACCCCCATCACACTCTGGCCTGACTTGCGCGAGTTCGGTCACTGGCAGTGTAACACTGGTACCGCGCTCTGGAAGCTTCGTCAGGGCATCAAGCGCATGCAGGAGAAGTGTTCTAGTACATTGAACGTTGATACAAAGTTGATGTATGGTGGCTGGGAGTGGAATTTCGAATTCGGCACTACTCAGAAGATGGAGAGGGTTGAGAGAGTTAGGAAGGCGTTGAAGCAGCTGGAACAGGTGGTTGTGGAGGGTGGAGAGTGGAATGGTATGAGCTTTGAGTCGAGTCATGGCGAGGATATTGAAATTGTGCTGGTTAGTCATGGCGGCTTCTTGAAGTGGTTGATGGGAGATGGAAGTAAGTGAAGCCATTATCCCTCTTCATTCTTGATATTGATCTGACTCGGCTAATCGCATCAAATAGCTCATCGATGGTGGAACGCCGAATATCGTACCTTCAAATTTCCCTCCAAGTCCAAGATCGCCGCCGGTCGTTCTGCTCTCGAGCTCATTCAAACTAAAGCCAGCATTGCAAATCCACACATCCCAATCGCTCAGACCGGCCCGCCTTTCCACTTGGTGATCGATAATACTACCAAGGAGCGCCTAGCTGATATTCAAGAGTACAAAGATCATGTTGAGGCCATCGAGCGTGCTGCTTGGAAGGGAAAGGCTAGAATATTCCAGCAACATTTGAAGGAGGAAGAAGATGAGGCAGAGGAGAATTTGATTGGTTGAAGTGTAATTGGTGAAAGGAGAGAGTATGTGGGTTGTAAATTGGGAAGTTATGAAGCACAGGGTAATAATGGTTCGGGATTGGGATGATTTGAATTTGAATTTGCTCTTTTGCTCGGATATTACTCTGACTGAAAGTCATGAAAGAATGACATGACTTTCCTTGAGAACAAATGAAAATTATGAAACTACTTTCAGACATGTGCTTCGATGATACATGTGATGTCACGAAAGAGTGACATGACTTTACTTTTAGCTCAATTTGGACTCACAATACTGTGATACAGCGATATCCGAATGCCATTTGATGTAACAAGATGATAATCGGGATTTAAATTAGAAAGGGCTCGAGGTCCATTCTTGCAGAGCCTGAAACTCCACCGCATGTGCTTAATATCCACATCAAGTTCTAATCTTTTGCTTGGAACCACCGTCTCGACTTGAGTGGAATCTCGCAGCTCGGGTCTTGTCATAAGGGTTTTTCGGAATTCTGCGCATGCTCAGCACCGCCTTTCCGCTCCAAATGCAGACTTGCAAATCTCCCCGCCCATTTCAAGACTGCCATAATCTAGACGTTTATAGCAACCAGCACAAAGAAGGGTACGAGGGATCAAGCAAGTTCTACGCGAGATTCTTGCGATAAATGGCGAGAAAGTTAAGCTCGTCGTTAATCACGCCGAGATCTCCTGCGAGACCTAGGGCTGTCAGAGCCAGTCCTGCCATCTTTACCTCACGATTCCTTCGCTACTACAGGACGATCACCTCTTTCAGTGGGCAACTCAGACCTTGAGGATTCGGCAGCCAACCTGAACTTGATAGACTACTCTGAGGAATAGGCTCATGGTTTCTGGAAGCAGGGCCACTGTCCGATAAGCTCAATTACAATGATCTAGGTTCTCCCAGTCTAGGATCGCACGGTCTACTGTGAAGAAGCATTAGAGGTAGAGAGAGGACCAGAGATAAATCACACTCAGCCTATCACAAAGTTATCCATGTCACAAGTCAACACATGTCACAAGTCACAAATCAAGTTGGGCTTCCAAAGTCAATTTAGGGCACAATGATAGTTTATTTCGAAGAGAAGTAACTGTTCAAAAGCCCTATTTCCCAATCCTAATTTCCATCCCAAATCCAAAAGAACTCTGTTCCACAGAGCCTAGGTAGACGAAAATGTAGTTCCAAAGCCAGCCAGCCAGTAGGGCTGCCAAGCTATCGTGTGAAAAGAGGTCCATCAATCGCACAGCCACATGCTCCGTCTTGTCGAAGGTATTAAGATCAGCAAGAGAGGCATACTGTGCGAGACGTGTTGAGTGAAGTGAAAGTAGAAGTGTAATGTATTTTTGCAGGGTAGGAAATATCGTAGGAGGTAGCGAGAGGTCGTGCCGGTGAATTCAAATACGTGGTCGAAAAAGATCAAGGAAATGTGTCGTAGATGCGATGCGTAGAGCTCATGCTTGAGTGTCAATTGAGCGGTTCGGTGGGGGCGTCACGCTTGTTGCAGAGGCGACAAGGCCAACTACCACACCGAGCTTAGGCTCTGGGATAGGTTCAGGGAGTGCATTACGCTTTCCATATGGTTGACTTGATGGAATTAGTTCGCCTCTTGGATAGCATCACGCTTCCCACATGGCTGGCCGGGGTGACCGCACCGTGCCTCTGGTGCTGGCTCGGGAATGGCATCACGCTTTCCGCATGGCTGACCTAGGTGACCGCATCGTGCCTCTGGTGCTGGCTCGGGGATGGCATCACGCTTTCCGCATGGCTGTCCGGGGTGTCCACAGCGGGCCTCTGGTGCTGGCTCTGGGATAGCATCACGCTTTCCGCATGGCTGACCTGGGTGTCCACAGCGGGCCTCTGGGATGGCCTCACGCTTTCCGAAGGTCTTCGCAACTATGACTTCGGCGTTAGCATCGCGCTTCTTTCTCCAGTACTTGTCCACAATCGCTCTGGCCTCAGCCCAAGAAACGTGGTTTTTTGCCCGGACCATGTATACCTCCCACTCATATGAGCCTGGGCAATAAGGTCCCTGCCCACAGCGTGGAATTGGAGTGCGCTTACCAAGATCACGACCGCAGGGCTGGCCTGGGTGTCCACATCTCGCTTCTGGCTCTGGAATAGCGTCACGCTTTCCGCATGGCTGACCTGGGTGACCACATCTCACCTCTGGCTCGGGAATGGCATCACGCTTGCCGCATGGCTGACCTGGATGACCGCAGCGAGCTTCAGGCTCTGGAACGGCATCACGTTTTCCGCAAGGTTGACCTGGGTGACCGCAGCGAGCCTCTGGCTCAGGCATGGCATCACGCTTGCCGCATGGCTGTCCTGGGTGACCGCATCGTGCCTCTGGCTCTGGAGCAGGAGCTGGGATGGCATCACGTCCGCACGGTTGACCTGGAAATCCGCATCGTGCAGCTGGCTCAGCAAGAGCAGCTCTCTTGAACTTGCCGCAAGGTTGACCGGGGTGGCCACATCTGGCTTCGGCAGCAGCCAATGGGATGGCGCTGGAGCTGACTGTAGCAGCAAAGATCAAGGCGCAGATTGCGCTTGTCAACTTCATGTTGAAGGTTTACTGGGTGAGAGAGGTAGTGGAGGTGTTGGCGTTGGTGTTGAAGTGGTAGAAAGAGTATCGTTGTAAAGTTGAATACAATCTGTACTTGTGTGTGTATGTGTAGGGGAGTGTGTGTGAGAGTTCGTGTTTGGGTAAGGAAGAAAAGAAGAAGGACAGTGGAGGAATTCGAGCTTCTATTTATCCTTCCTATTGAGCTTGCTCTCAATAGTAAGAAGCATAGTCAAAAAGAAAGTAATGAAGCGAAGCTCCACTCACGGGCCATATTGCCTCCTATTGAGAACCAAGTATGGAAATCGAAATGCGAATGAACAAAGAGAAAATCAGATTGGATCGTGATCAAGTATTCGATATCAAGAAGATCCCAATTGACTATCTCTTCTGTCAAAGGATCCTGTTCAAGTGGTGCCGTGAATGTGTAAATGTGGGTGGGTGCCGTTCCTATTGACCTTCCTATTGAGGAAGCGAAAAGCTCACCACGCGGATGAGACTGGATCTGCAACGCGGCAGGTCGAATTAAAGAATTCAAGAAACCATTGACAATAATAGTAGAATTGAAAGAACTGGGTCAGGAAACGATATCGCTCCAAGATTGTATGGAGCCCTCATCATTTGTTTCACAGGAATGAAATTATCAGGTATTGCCGTTCTGGAACATGTCGTGAAGTCTAGACCGATCCAACTAGCCGAAGGAAGAGTGGAGATCGAAGGAATGATCTGGAAGGACTGCAGTCGCGTTTTGGAAATCTTGATGTTGCATCCAATTCAAGGCCCGATTGGGAAATTTCTATTCAGCCCCTATTCCGTCGAGATTTCTTTGAGCCTCAGAATAGAACCACCAGCAACACCAAGATTACCAAAACAATCAACTGTTTCTTTGAAAACAAGTCGTGGAAAAAGAGAAAACTAGCATGGAGCCCATTGGATGCTGAACGAGAAGTGGTTGTGAGTAATGCTGATTAGCGGTTTGCTCCAGCTACAGAAAGATGCCGGGTTAGCCAAACCCGAATATTCCCATCATAGAAGCATCGTGGAATCCAACATCACAGCTTCCGGTAGCAGGCGATACCTTCGAGCCGCCATTCCGATTGATGTATCGTTTGAGGACCAATCTGAGCATCCGCGGCTGCGCGATTGTGAGTAACTACTGATTTGCTTATTGAGCCCCAATAATGGCTGTAAACGCACCAAAAATAATCGGAGGAAACAGCTCTTTATCATCTGCTTCGACGACGAGAAGGCTCGAGTTAAGCTTTCAACGACTGCCTTGGTTGTGAATCTGTCCGCTTCTTGGAAGTAATTCAGACCAACACCCAGAGACCTTACCCGCAAGTCATAGGAGATAAAGACACATGCCTTCCAGTATGATGCAGTTGAACATAAACACGATTTGATAACAGCAACTAGATATGGAAGACACTTAAGATAACAACACTTCAATTGCAAACGCTTACTTCACGGAACAATCCGGGAACACGACTCAAGGTATCCGAACCAGCAACTTCAAGGCCACAAGACTTCTCATGAATTACAATGTGCCAGAAATGAACGAAATGCCGCTTGTCGTCTTTAATACCTCTAAAGACAACAATTCGGTCTGAGTTCCGATACAGTATGCCACCATGAGAAAGATTGTCGAGAAATAGGAGATGGCAGCCTTTCAAAGCATAGCCACGCATCACCGAGCTACGGCGGCTTTGAAGAAACTACCAGCTTCTGAGAAGTTTCTCGTATTGCCGTCGATGAAGTTCATATATTGGCGAATCCACTATGAATCTCCGCGGTGGTGCTCGTGATTGATGTTTTGACGCGGTTGTTGTCGCTTGGTACAAAATTAATTTTCAGACCCGTGAGATGCCGAATGACTAGATTGCAAAGGGGAAGGCGGCTGGGCACTCCAAGTTGACCCGACCCGACGGCTTCGTTTTGCAACCGCCAAACTCTTGCTCTCGCGCTTGCTTCTGCTCGATAACCACCTACACTCCCCTCCTTACCCACTCATAATGTTGTCGCGCAGCTCTGCCAGATCGGCGCAGGTACGATGCGCCTTCTCACTAATATCAATGGCACAGAATAGCTACTGACAGACCTTATCAGAGCCTTTTACGAACTGCCCAAGCTCCATTGCGTTCCGCCCAAGTATGCCCGTCCATCCCACTGAGCTCTTTCAGCGATGAGCGGTAGCTGACTAGATTCTTCCAACCTAGCCTCTCCGAACCTTTGCGACCGTCCAATCCGACATCTTCAAGCCTACGAAGTATGGTGGAAAGTACACGGTTACACTGATCCCTGGTGATGGTATCGGAGCTGAGGTCGCCGAGTCTGTGAAGACTATCTTCAAGGCCGACAATGTGCCAGTCGAGTGGGAGCAGGTCGATGTTTCCGGTGTAGAGACCGGAGGGAAGCTTTCGGAAGATCTTTTCCGCGAGTCAATTGCATCTTTGAAGAGAAACAAGCTTGGATTGAAGGGTATCCTGCACACGCCCATCGAGCGATCCGGCCACCAATCTTTCAACGTAGCCATGCGACAGGAACTCGACATCTACGCCTCGATCGTTCTGATTAAGAACATCCCTGGATACAAGACCCGCCACGACAATGTCGACCTTTGCATCATCCGTGAGAACACCGAGGGAGAATACTCTGGTCTCGAGCACCAGTCTGTTCCAGGTGTTGTCGAGTCTCTCAAGATCATCACCCGCGCCAAGTCAGAGCGTATTGCCAAATTTGCCTTCAGCTTCGCGCTTGCCAACAACCGCAAGAAGGTTACCTGTATCCACAAGGCCAACATTATGAAGCTCGCAGATGGTCTTTTCCGTAACACTTTCAACGCTGTTGCCAAGGAGTACCCCACTTTGGAGGTTAACGATATGATTGTCGACAACGCCTCTATGCAGTGTGTCTCGAGGCCACAGCAGTTCGATGTTATGGTTATGCCTAACTTGTACGGAGGAATCTTGTCCAACGTTGGAGCCGCTCTTGTTGGAGGACCAGGTGTCGTTCCCGGCTGCAACATGGGTCGTGACGTCGCCATTTTCGAGCCTGGTTGCCGTCACGTTGGTCTTGATATCAAGGGCAAGGATCAAGCAAATCCTACTGCTATGATCCTTTCCGGATCTATGCTTTTGAGACATCTTGGCCTTGATGAGCATGCCAACCGCATCTCCAAGGCCGTCTACGATGTTATTGCTGAAGGGTAAGCTAGAATATCACATGTAAAACTGGATATAATGCTAACACTTTTACAGACGAGTCCGAACACGCGATATGGGAGGAGAGAACAGCACACACCAGTTCACAAGAGCTGTTTTGGACAAGATGGAGCTGGCAGGATAGGCGGATCGTCCAAATTGTATAAAGGGGACGAAGTAGTCACTGTTGTTGTACTCTAGATGCATTTGGCGTGGTGCATTTTAAGCTCGTTTGGGATACTTATGAATTTGCTTGCCTGCCATTTTGTGTCACATTGCAATCATACCGTTTCTATGCTGACAGCTTCATCTTTCAAATCCCAAACTCCTTTGCTCTTACATTAACTCAATCTCTGCAGCAAGTTGCACTACCGATCCTGATATCCAGCGATTCCTCGACTATCAACCACTCACTCCATTCCAGCAGCAGGCATCAACTCATCTCCTCGCGTTACCAATCCAGTCTCTCCTCCTAGGCCAGATACTGTCCCACGTCCCATAATAGCCGTCACTACCACTCTTATCATCTCCCTCCTCTCCATCATCCCACTCATGCTCTTCTTCATCATCCCCTTCATTCTCCCCTTCGCTGTCCCCTTGATCCTCCCCACCACCTTCCCGTTTCGCATCCACATCCACATCCACATCCATATCCGTAACCCTGATCGCCTCCTCAGCTCTCTTCGCCTCCCTCTCCTCATCCTCCAACATTTTCATAATCTGTCTAACAGTCTTTCCCTTGAATCTCTGCTGCAACAAAGCCCTCTTTGCTTCACTCATCTCCACATTATCATTCACAACCGCACTACTCGACTCTCTAACCATGACACCAATAGTAGCAGCTTCAGCTTTCTGCCTCGCGAAGAATGAATTTTTATATCCCTGTGCTTGCAATCGAGCTTTGAAGGGTCCTTCTCTGCTTTCACGATCGCTGAGATGGGGGTCGACGTGTGTTTCGCGGTTGAATGGTGGTCTGGAAAAGTCGGGCTCTTCTTCCTGCTCACTTTGTCTTTTGTTTTTGCCTCTCTTTGCGCTTGAGGATTTGGATAGCGAGTGGGAAGGGTTGGACAGATCGCTGGTCGGACGGTGTATAGGGTCGGCATGGGAGCTTTGCTGATGCTTTTGCTGGCGTTCATGAAGTTCGAGTTGCGGAACCTCGACCCAGGGGCTGAAAGAGGGGTGGCCTGCTTTACGACTATGTAAGTTCATGGAGGAGGGAGGAGGGACACTGAGCTTACGAGCAGTTGTGTCATTGCTTGTCAGTTGTTGAATTTGTCTATGATATTGCCGCTGCAATTGCATTTGCGATCGCGCTTCTGGTGTTAATGCTGCTGCAGTCTGAAGGGACTCTTCTTCCTCTTCGTTCGAATCATAGTCTGCATCGTAGAGGCTTCTGTCAACGTGATCTTGCGCCTTGCTATTTTCCAACTTTACAGGCACTTGCTCGCTGCTTGAGCGCTGTTTGATGGTTGCTTTAGCTGGCAAAAGAGTGACAGGTGGAAGGAGATAGCCCATATTCTCATTCGAGTTGATGTCTGCAATGTGGAGGTATCGACCACTATGTATATTCAAATCGTTCTGTACCGGTTTTTCAGACACTGGTCCATTGCTTGCCGTCAGTTGCGTTTTCGATCTAAGCTCCTTGAGTGTGAGAGGTGGAGCATCATAGTCTTCACTCTCATCCTCAGTCGAACCATCGTTCGCATCGTACATGCTCCTATCGACCTTCTTGTATACATCGGCGCTCAGAGAAATAGTTTGGGATCTGCGAGAGCCAGATACGATGTTCGATTCGGATATCTCGTCCAGTGGCTGGCGCATATACGGGATATCGACTTCGACTTTGAAGTAGGGTTCGACTTGTCTAATCGGACCGATGAGCGTGGGTGCTAATCTTCGAGGTGTATGCTGATGGACAGTGAAAGTTCCTGCGGTTGGGCCGCTGGTCTTTGCAGCTTTCCTGGCTCGTCTGCTTTCTTCGCGTTGAGCTGTGCGTTTGCGCGCAGAATTTGTCCCGTCTGACATTATACTGTGATCGGCTGATAGTGCTTTGGTACCCTCGGCTAGGTGTCTGTATCGTGGAGCATACCAGGTATCGCTGGAAACTAAAGCTGGTCCTGATGGGTAGGAAGTTTGTACTGGCTGTGCTGAGTAGGGACTGATATATGGCTTGTTGATCGGCGTGAATTGGTTGGTTGTATAGAATTCTGGAGCTTGACTGTGAACATGGTGAAGATTTACTGAAGGGTTAGGGACAGGAGTCTGATTCCGGCTAGAAGCGTTGTTGCGTTCGATTATGCTCATAGCAACGGACTCTTGACGCGCAGATGGATTTAGAGTTGCGATCGTGCTAGATCCGTTTTTTTCAATAAGCTCTTGACCATCCAGGACGATCGTAAGCACCGTATAGTAAGATACATAGCCTCCAGGGACGTGTCTTTTGTTGACTTTGCTCTTGATATCGGTCACGTTGCCGCGCGAAACAGCTGCCAAAGCTTCGTCAATATTGAGCCCTCTGTGCTTGCCCTTCTTGATCAGATCCTGTAGAGTTGTCATTTCGGCAGAAATTAGAAAGATGAGCTCGTTGTTTCAAGGTCGCATGTTGAAGGAAATGAAGATGAGGTCGCCAGGCCGCCAGAAAGATGTTGTGGTTTTTGGCTAAGCGAGGTCGCAGCCAATCAAAAGCCGCCTCCTACAAACCCGTGCTGACACACAGGATTCCCGACGGGAGACACACTCTGTTGACAGGGCAAGAATGGGTCAATTGAAGATTTGCGTTGGATTCGACTGAGTGAGAATATCGAGGCACAGAGATGTGTTATTACATTTATTGGGAACATATGTTCCACTCATTTAATCTTACCTTTGTGGAGCCAAGAACCTCCGTTACACTCACTCAGCCCTCTCGTTTGACAGTACTTACCAAGCTTTTGATTTCAGAATGATCGCAAAACTGAAGTCGTAGAATGGCGCATATCCAATCGTCTTGATGACAGGTAAATATTTCAACACTGATTCACTCAATTGTTATTGTCCTGAACTTCGTCTGTGGCACGCGCTAGGAAGCGATTGTCCTTCTTTCGAAGCTATACACGAGTCCGCTTCCTTTACTAAATTTTCGAAAATGTTCTTGCGAACAACACCTCCGTTATTGGGCATTGAATTCTCGAGTACAAAATCTCGAACCATGCAAGATGGCATCTAATTGTACAATCTCCGATTCCTCCAGCGCCGACAGCTCGTTAGACGTCCCTGAGACCAACAACTCGACTTCGAATATCCAGATCAATCTAGTTACTTCCACTGCAGGCCCTGGGAGTAAATCTGCGAAAACGAAGCATACCGACGACTTTCAACAAGAGAAACCTGAAGCAGAGGACGAAATGCTAACCGGCATGTCCCGAGCTATCTCATCTTACTTGGCTCCTGTAATTCCTCCACCGCTTGTTCCTGTACAGCCGAATCCTGATCTCCAGGAACACGTCGCAATTCATCTTGTTCGACACGCCGAGGTAAATATTCCTTTCTTCCAACCTTGCATTTTGCTGATATTGCTATTGCAGGGACCCCACAACCTCCGATCGATTCCAGAAGCAGAGCGCCTCGCTATGTTAGATCCTGGTCTTAAAAAATACGGCCACGAACAGTCGGTCCTCCTCTCCAAACGCTTCCACGCCATGGACAAGGTCACCCACATCCTCTGCTCTCCCATGCGCCGAACCATCCATACCGCCATTGTAGGTTTCAAGCCCGCTATCCAGAGAGGAGTCCAAGTGATCCTCCTCCCGGACCTTCGAGAGACTGGCGGAGGTCTTTGCAATGCAGGTTCTAATCTCGACGATCTGCTGAGAGATGTACTCAAGATTGACGAGAGTATTCGGAAGGACTTTATTGATACGTCGCAATGTGATCCTGGGTGGGAGATTGGTACTGAAATATCAGAGAAGGTTAGGCATAGGTCAGCCAGAATTGGTCGTGTTAAGTCGATGCTTTATTTTCTTGGAAAGATAGCAGCGGGCAGAGCGAACGAGGATGTTGAGATCGTAGTTGTCACGCACAGCAGACTGATCCTGCTCTTGGAAGAACGATACACAAAGGAAGATGGTATGTTCCTCCCGAAATCTCTCGAGATCTATCTGACTCCTTCCCAGAACAGCACTCTCTATACAACGCTGAGTACCGAAGCTATAGGATTACTAGGGATGAAAAAATCGGGGCTAGTGTAAGGGCGTTTACTCTGATCGAGACGGCGGAGAGCAAGAAATACGTTCATACATTTCCTGAAGATCTTGACGGTCAAGAGTCTCACGTATGAAATTTGGTTGGAACCGCTCACACGGAAAGGCAGTCCGACAGACATTTTCACTGAACAAGAATTGACTTTGGCGCACCGCATGGAAGACAGAGACTGTGCTATCATGCATCGGTAGACAAGCATAGACATAGAATTAATAGAGAATGGTCACGGAACGTAAGAGCACAATTGACACAGAATGAAACTAGTGTATACCTCTCTCTCAGATCTCATAGAGTTGTCGCCTCACTTCACCGCCAGCCCACGTGCATTTCTTGACTTGATAACATCAAATAACACGATCTCTCACATCGAGCAGCAGGGGCAGCCACTCTATGCAGAGTGGTCAGGGCAAACTGTGTTCTAAGGTGCGGAGATCTTACGGATCATAGCGTGAATCGATGGCGATGGTTAAAAAGCAAAAATCCCAGACACGACCGCGGGGTTTTTCTCCCCCTGAAAAGGAGTTTCTTTTTGCTCTTTAATTTTGTTGGTTCAATTTTTATTTTAACGAGACCGAAGAGTGATCAGTTACCTGTGTCTGTGTTGGCAAGTGACTTTTACCATTTTGGTCGCAGCTGTTTTTGAACTTTTGTTTTACTTTGTTTTGCCCAAGTCTTGGCTCGCTTAATTATCCCTCGCTGAATCTCTCAATTATCAGAGCATCGCACATACAACACAATGAGGAGCCAATTCAAGCGAGACCATCAGATTTTTGTGCTCAATCTACAGTTGTATAAACCCTCCCGTACATACTATCCGCACTCAGGCTTTAAGGTTTCAATCTTTTTGGTTTTAAATATGCGGCATACGCCGAGCACTTGAAGAATCAATTATCTACCTGCCTTCAATAGAAGAAGGAAGGAAGTGATCGGGTTATTAAGGACCGACTTTTGCCTCTCCAGACGACAAGCTTCCTATAACACGAGTTTTACGTCCATGGAGCTCAATGTGTTGTGCCTTTCCTCCCCACTCCTACTCTCAACAGTTCCAACATGGAATCAAAACGATCTCTATCCAAGCAAGGCGCAAAATATCCAGCACACCAACCAGCCTGGGACCATACCGATAGTTGCAAGCCACTCTGGAGCTAGACGGCATGCGGTTTGGCAAAAGAATCGTGGAGGAGGGCCGTTGTCGAAACCCGTGTAAAGTAGGTACGTTCCTACAAGAAGCAACACGGCTGCTGGGAGAAGCATCTTGCACGGGTTTTCTGCTAATTTAATGTGATCAGTTGGTTTTCTGTCGTTCCCGAGGACTTCAACAACCAAGTATCAGAGAATGAGCCTAGGTTAGGAAGACTGGACTGCTTACGAGGACTTGATATCAATTATATAGAGAGGGCAGTTGATTTGACGGGGGCCAATGATCAATTCTTGCTGCAGAGCTGAATGTCTATCGATTATAATCAATTGAGATGCTCACTGCCATTCGGTGCTACATTTATAGAAGTGCATCTTTTGTCTGATACGAAATAAGATAGAGGCATCAGATTCGAGACAAAAATCACTGGTCTCAAAGCATGAAACATACGGAACCTCAAAGAAATGGTGATGTGGCGGCTTGGTCTTACACGATGAAACCGACATTTTTCAAGCGCTCTTCACATCAATCAAAGGAAATGGGTCCGGTGCTCACCCCCCACGTCAGGCTGCAGCTTTCTCGAACAAGGTCAAATACCAAAATAAGGGAACACAATGTAGAAGAATCTTTTACATACGAGTGCTGAGGGAAGTGGACCGAAATAGATCTTGATATTTTCGCCGAGCCAGCCAAACAGTCCAAAACTGTGTGCATTGTTTATGTGGCAATCCCAAGAGCAGATGGAATGTTCGTTCGTGGATCAATAAGAACAACTCCGTCAATGATCCTGCTTTCTCCCGTGATCCAACTCTGACCAACTCCACCCGCAATTCACGACTGATGTTGACCATACTCTACATACTCAGCTTCTCAATCTCTCTGCTTTCATCACCTGCCTCCTTTAGTTCCGCTGACCTAAATGAAGGGATTTATAACGGCGACCCAGCAAGAAGCTTGACAAATTCCGAATGCTGCGTTGCACCCAACAATTGTAGCAGGTGCAGTGAGGCCAAGTGTAGCTCCCCAGATGGCTCCTCCAGCGACATAACAAGCCTTGACAACAGCGGCACAGCCAGCTTGGCACACACCATAGGAGACAGGACCACCAAGGATGGGAGTAGACATCATGACGAGGACTGCGAAGAGTAAGACTGAGAGACGCATCTTGGAGATGCTAGGACGGGATTTGTGATGGTCGGTTGTGATTGCGTGAGGAGTTTCGTGAGCTTGATTCTATGTATGTGTGAGATTCTGTTCATGACATTAAGAAATGGGTTTCGAGGAGGAGGAACTTACTGACGTTTGGCGGTTTGATTGTGTACTGCGGTGACGAGAAACTTGCAGCATGACCAGTTAAATACATAAAGTCTCACTATCCATTGAGGCAATGGAACATTCTGTGAATCTCTAGCATAAGTAAGACACTCCCTGCCAGAATCAGAAGAGTCTGGCTGTAGCATGAATGAACGATGCAATAAGAATAAGAGGAAGGAAGACATGAAGTGGTCTAAATGGCTGGATCTTCTTTAGAATTGATCGGGGAGAAGGGCAAAGGAATTTTTGAAACACAGACAGTCAATCTTTTATGCTCATTTCTAGACTCTCTTGGCCTTATATCAAAGGAGACTAATCAGAAAGATGGTTTATCGAGAGTCTTCATGAGTTTAATTTGAATGAGAAAATATGTCCATTGAAGCACTGTGCTACTGCGATTAAATACTGATGAGATACTAGTCTCATTTCTCGCTTTCAGTAGAACAAGCTCGCATAGTTGGAGTCAGTCTTAAGACAATTTAGAAATCGAGCTGCAGAGTCGCAAAGTGAGGCCAATGTGAAGTACCTTTATTGCAAATTATTCATCCTGAAAGACAGTCCGTAACATCTAATTCTCCAGACTATCGGATTTACACTCCACCAAAGCAGAACGAACCCTCAAAATATTAAGACAAGTATTCGTCTTACATCCTTGCCCAGCTCTGCAATCTTTCAATTGCAATCAAAGTGTAGGCAGCAAAGCAACCACAGCACAAGCAGCCTGACAAGTACCAAATGCGGAGTTGCATCCAACGATAGTAGCAGGCGCAGTGGCGCCTGCTGTAGCGCCCCTGCACACAACAGAAGTCAGCAACAATTTCCTGTATCTGAAAGAAGGGGAAACATGTCTCAACAACAACAATATCTTGGAATATTGACGTTGCGATTGATGGGATTTTGCAATGCCTACCAAGTAGCTCCTCCTGCGGCGTAGCAAGCTGTCACCACTGCAGCACATCCAGCTTGACAGATACCATAAGCTGCTGGACCGGCGAGAATGAGCGACGGACTGATGGCGAGAAGTACGAGAGATTGGGTTGGAAAACGCATTTTGGAAGCGGTGATCGTGATAATGGTCTATTGATTTCGTTTGTGGTTTTGTTGAGAGTAGGAGACCGCTGATTTTTCTCAAGATTAGCAAGACAGTTCCGAAGACTTGGGAATTGACTTACTACGAAGGTTTTTGAGATGGCAAAGAGCTTTTATTGATGAGATGTGTATTAAGATAGGTCAGGGCAGGTAAATATATGCCTCTGATCTTTGTCGTAAGAATACCATGCGACCTCTACTAGATTCTAGCAGAACACAGAAAGTGACAGCACATAGCCGATTAGATATCCAGCATGTATGAAACTTGTGAAGCGGGCCTCATTGGACATTGACATGGAGCACTGCAGCAATAAGATAATCTCGCTTCTCTCACTGGCAGAAGGCCCCGTCTGTGTAACAGTACAAAGTGGGTAGAGCATCCCATAGGCTACAGAATTGAGGGGTTATGCGACGAGCGGGCTGTAGAAACGAAACCGAGAAGCTTGATATGGAAGAGCGATCGAATTTGTTGTGTACGTAGGATAGTTGAAACGCTATCATACCTCGATGCTACCTACCGATTTCCAGAACACAGAGTTTGACCAATGATGATATCTTGTGAATAACGAAAATTCCACATGATGCGATATGAAGTCATACTCCATTGGTTCAATTTCGTATGCCTATCTGACGTCTTTACTTAAGCACCAAATATAGAATGAAAACCTTCGCAAGTTGTTTTGCAGGAGAGTAAATTGTCCTACCCTCGAGTCTAGCTACAGAACAGAAAACAAATTTCAGAAGAAAAACTCGCGCAATCAAAATCAATCGCGCTCTAGACATAGCCATCTTTATTGACATAAGCACCCAAATCTGAAAACTTCCCTTGACACGTTGCACAAAAAGCAGAACTAACATCCACGCAATCAATGTCCCTGAGATTCCGCACGCTCGAACCACTTCAAAGCTCGTGCTTTCGTAAGTCAACAAAGCAGCACAAGTACAACCCAATCATAGAATGACACTGGAGAACCCCCCTTGATTCGAGTATCTTAAAAACCAGGGTATTCTTGGTGCGGGCCGCAACATAACCAGGGCATTTGAGTGACATGCAGTAGTCCTTATGAATGAAGTACTTGAGTTCATCTGCGAGTGCTGGGAAGAAAGCTGCGAAGAGGAAGAGGACGATCGAGATACGCATTTTGCAGAAGTGAACTTGTGCTTTTGTAGGCGACCGAATGTGGATTGTTGGAGCTGGAAAGTTGAGATTAGCTCTGTAGTTTTTGAGTAAGGCGATCGACGAGAAATAGCTGGGTAGCTGAGAGAGGAGTTACCTTCCGATGAGAGTTTCAGGGAGAATGTGATTTCCTATGACTGAAGATCAGTGCGAGGAAAAAGTCTTTAAGCACACAGGCTCATAGAATAGCTTCTGGCAGGGCTTGGAAAAATCTTGAGAATTCAAGCTTGATTCATGAACACAAAGAACCGGGGCAAGTTGAAAGAATCTTCTTTGGGGAGGTTTTAAGCAGGAGACCGACAAAACACCTGCTGCAACATGCAAGGCGCAGAGCATTAAACAACATAGGAATGCGAAGTTTGAAAATTTTCAAAAATTGAGACAAGAAAGGGCATGCATTTATCAGAAGCGGATATCAGATTCCGTGTGCTTAGTGTCCTCCTGTAATGCTTTGAAAAGGCGGCATTTGACTGCTAATAAGGCATGATGGGAAAGTAACCTTACAAAAACGTATGGGACAAGACAGACGTGTCGAGGCTTACACACAGGCAGAAATTCTGCTTTTGCAATCTTCCATGGCCTCCATTACTCCTTGGAATTCTGGTAGCATCCTACGCATTTTGAGACTCAGGTGTTGGACAAGTCCGTAAGCATCTTTTGCTCAATGGAAAGTCCCCAACGATACGTTCGCTGTCGAGGGGTACAATGGAGCGTTGAGTAGCGAGACTGCTGCCCTGTCCATCTGACCAGTATAATAAAATCTCCGTAAGTGTAAAAGACTGGTGAACAATGGGTTTCGCAGAGCGGCGGTGGCTTAGCGAGAAGAGAGCTGTGTAGGTAGCGAAAGGCCGAGATTGATGCGAAAGAGATACCTGTGCCATTGACGACAGAGTTGAGGTGATCTGGTGGTCAGGAGCAGCGTATGATTTTATGTAATCTTTTGGAAATGGAAATGGATCAATCCTCGGTCGGAAATATAAGTAGAATGTTTGCTATACAGATCTGACTTGCATCGCTAGTCTTTCAGCAAGTTACCACAAGGTTTCTGCGCACTGTCATTTGATCCATGGCAAACAAAGGGACAGAAGATGTGTCAAAAAATGTTCTGAGAACTCCCAATTTGATATCATGGCCCCTTCTACCGAAACGCCGTACAATTTAACCCAGGCTGAAACGTCTAAAAAGCAATATTTCGTTTCCGTCCCGTATACTTCGACGAGTTCTTGACCACTTTCCCCTTCCTCTCCATCTGTTCCTTCTTACTCAGAATCCAAGCCTTACTACCCTTCTGCACCTTCCTTCCCTTCTCCTTATGTTTCCTCCTCGCATCAAACACGTCCACGCCCTCCATCCCTTTAACCACCCCCGTAATGTCCCCACCATTAGCTTCTTCCGAGCTACCACCAACCGTCAATACAAGATACAGCTTGCTGTTTTTGGTCCCGGGGTCATCCTCCAAGATACCTGCACCAAACCCAGCTTTAATAGCAGCACCACTAATCATCGTCCTCTGCTGCTCATTCTTCGGATAAAACTGGCACACCGCCCTTCCGCCTCTCTTCAGACTAGCATACAAGCCATTGAAAAACCTCGACAAGCGTCCTTCACTCGAAACCTCACTACTCTCCGCATTACATAGCCACTGAATAGCACTAATCGAGATCGCGGCATCGAAACTCCCAGCACGGAACGGGACTCCCTGTCCGATGTCCGCTAACATGAGATCGCCCTCTACGTCTCTCTGCAGCGCGATGTCGAGCATGGAGGCGGAAATGTCCATACCGACCCAAATGTGCGGCCCGCCTTCGGAGGGGTCGATTGAAGAGAGAATTTCGCCAGAGAGACCGGAGCCGCACCCAACATCGAGGATCATGGAGGGCGAGGGGAGGTCGAGGAGTTCGAGGGCGCGATTGGTCATGGAGGCTTGGATATTTTGGATTCGTGAGGAGGTGGTGTATTTGCGTGCTTCGGTGTCATTGTAATGGAGATCTGGGGGACTGTTCTATCATGTCAGGCATTGTCGCATGGAGAGTTGTGAATGGGAATACTTACAGGGTATCCTCGGGACGAGACATGATTGCGTTGTGATTTTTGAATTGGCAGATATGTTCTGGTTATCTCATTCGACCATTTGCCCTTTGATTCTGGTGTCTTTCTTTGTGGCGTAGAGTATTGGGCGCAGATGTCGAATTCTTCTTTCATGACATGACGTTCGAAATTCTCATGCTCACATTTTTTTGGTGGGGGTGGATTTTAGCGCTGCCGAAAACATGGGGAAGTTCGAACGGACGGGGGCTTGATGAGACCACGAATCCCATGCTCACCCCTGAATGCGATCGTCGTTCCTCGCCCACCACGACAGCTCCAAACTCTCTCCCCCAAGCGTATAATGAAAGTCTCATGACACAGTTCGAAATCAAAACAACATGTGGATTCTACCACTCGTCGGGTATATAGGCCTTAGCCTTGGCTTTGGATTCCTGACTCTCGCTATCGGTACGCGGCATCAAAACATCCCACCGTGCTGTATGCTGACGCGATGACTGGATAGCTTCGGGACTATACTACCTCTCTGAACTTGTGGAGGAACATACAGTTGTTGCGAAGAGGTTACTCACGCGTCTGATCTATGGAGTAATCGGCATCCAAACCCTCCTTACGATTGTTGATGGCTTCCCAATCACGCTCTCCCTGCTGAGCATCTTCTCGCACGTCGTATACCTGGGGAACATGCGGCGATTTCCTATCGTGAAGCTCTCGGATCCTTTATTCATATCATCCTGCGGTACTTATCCCTACACACCTCTCAAACTCCAATAGCTAATTTGTTAAAGTCCTTGTTCTACTAAACCACTACGTCTGGTTCAACCACTTCTCCTTCTCCTCCCTCGTCAGCAAACCAACCTCACGATACGACCCCTCGAATCTCCCCACCTTCACGGAAATAGCGTCTTATTTTGGCATCTGCGTTTGGCTTGTACCATTCTCCCTCTTCGTTTCTCTTTCTGCTAGCGATAATGTTTTACCGACGATGGGGAGCGAGACGCCTGGGATGTCTGGTGCGTCGGGCGAGGGCAAGAATAGACGGCAAGGCATGTTTGCTGTTGTGGTTGATGTTGTTAGGGATGGCTTGAGTGAGTTGGGCAGGAGGGCGGGGTGGAATAGACCGGACAGAGGATTTTGATGTAGGATTATGACGAAAGGGCATACACATATGGCGTTAGTGTTAGTGCGATCAGTGGCATGGCACGGGAAACATATGCTAGGCTCATGTGTAAGCTATGGGCAAAGAGTATGATCAAAATGTGTGTATTTTATGTGCTAATGAAACTGCCAATGAACTCCAGGGGTATATTCCTCCAGCAAAATCTTCTTAACGCCCTGTGGGTAAGTTGGTACATGAATGTGTGTATAGCAATAATTGTGTAGCGATGTTTTCCTTAAGATTCCTGCGATCTCATCGAGGGTCAGACAGGCATGATAAATGGGCAGCTCGATTCGGTGAGCTCACCGATCAAGCATTTACTCTTTCTGAGTTTGGATCTCCTCCATCTCTTCGAGACGACCTCCGAACATGGCAACGAGCTCATCGGACAAGTACGAGGACTGTGTCTCTATCGTCTTCATGCTGGCCAAGATGAGGCTTTCGATGTTCTGGCGTTTCTTGTCCAGGACGTCAAGTCGTGCCCATACAGCCTGATGAGACTTAGAGCTAGGTACGGAGAATGTCAGCAATCCTGTGTATTGGCTGCCAGTGATGTCTCGAGGAAGATGACTTGGTGCTCAGGAAGGATAGGCAGAGATGCAAATAGGGAAATGTGGAGACGGAGGTCAGATACAAGGAGCGCTGAAGTGAAACACACTTACACTCTGCTCTTTCTCGCGGCGAACACAGTATCAATATTCATCTTTGCATCTCTGACGCGCTTCTCAAGCTCTCCCTCAACAAGCTTGCGTTTCTTGTCTCGGCGCTCATTTCCCTGAGTATTTGTGAGCAGAAAGCTGGATGAAAGGTACAGAGAGCAACTTACTCTCGAGACAAGATCTTTTGCCGTGTTTATCATTTCCATAGCATCATCCTGCGAGCTTTGCGGCTCATTCTCATCTTCTGAGGCAGAAGTTTGTGCTTGAACTTGTCTGCTCTTTTGATTAGCCATGATGACTGAACATGTGATGAGCCTATGTAGTTTTCAGGACAATGAATAGAGCGTGGTAATTTCGTGAAGTAAATTTGTGACTCTAGTACTCCAAATGTTGACATCGGAAGATCGTGAAATCGGAAGTCACTCCGTCGAGAGAGGTTGAGCGTCGACCAATCAGATGCTAGCGCGACCCCGGCCGTTTTTTTCGCTCCACCAAAATTCTATCCCGCCCAGCTTCACATTTTCGCGATAACGAAAGTCCCAATTTCTTTCCACCACATCACAACCGCAAAGATGGGTCTCGCAGGAGAGAAAAAGTACTGTCCCAGCCCCTTTCCTCGAGACTTTTTTTTACTAAGAACGTATTCAGGCGTATGAAGCTTTCGCACGATCCCAACAACACAAGATGGACGAACGATAACTCCAGTTTCGGCCTCAAAATAATGACATCCCAAGGCTGGCAACCCGGCGAATACCTCGGCGCCAAAGACGCCGCACACGCTGAATTCCACACCGCGGCCAACGCATCACATATCCGCGTATCGATCAAAGACGACAATCTCGGTCTCGGAGCGAAGATTGGAACTGGTGTCGGGCATGGAGAATGTACAGGTCTGGATGCGTTCAAGAACTTGCTAGGGAGATTGAATGGGAAGGATGAAGATGAGATTGTGAAGGAACAGCAGTCGAGAGACGATCTGAGGAGAGCGATCTATACGGAGAGGAAGTGGGGCACGCAGAGATTTGTGTCGGGGGGCTTTTTGATTGGGGATAAGATCCAGATTTTGATTGATGCGGAGGCGGAAAGGATACGGAAGCTTGCGTTGGGGGATAGTGAGGGTTCGTCGAGTAGTTCGAGTTCTGATGAGGAGGAGGAAGTTGCGCCTGTCGAGAAAACCAAGAAGTCGAAGAAGCGGAAGCTGGAAGTCTTGGAGGAGCCGGAGCCGGAGGTCGTTGCGTTCAAAGTCAAGAAATCGAAGAAGTCGAAGAAAGAGCGGAAAACACAGGACGTAGTTAACGAGGAAAGTGCGCCGTCTGAAGATGACGAGGCAGCTAAGCAAGCAGCCAAGAAGGCGAAGAAGGCGAAGAAGGATCGAAAATCGAAAGCCGCAGATGAGGATGCTGAGACTGAAGCCGAAGGGAAGCAGCGGAAAAAGGAGAAAAAGGAGAAGAAAGAGAGGAAGAGGAAAGAGAAAGAAATTTCTGGTGTGGAGGAAACCGAGAAGCAGAAGAGGAAGAGGGAGAGGAAAGAGAAGCGCGAAAAGAAGAAGGCTGCTGCTGAAGAAGATTCATCAGAAGCCTCCGACGCTTCACTTTCGAACACGAAAGACAGTACGCCGAGTGCTACTGTGCCAAGTGCTAGACCGAACCAAATGTTGCAAGGAAGGCACGCTGTAAGATCACGATATATTGCGCAGAAGAGATTAGCAAGTATGGACGCAGCGAGTTTGAACCAGGTAAGAACATCCCATTTCAGCCCAACCTCCGTTCTCGGAATAGCTACAACTTATTCTAACGTTATGCAGATTTTCATGATCAAGTCACAATAGACTATGTAGACAGAAAATAACACGAAAGGTTTCCAATCCCTTTACATGTTACTTGCTGGCAAAGCTAAGCTCCTACATCATTTCCATTTCCATTTCATCGTCAAATCTCATAATCAACAATCAATGCCACGCCCATCGTCTCTCCTCCCCCATATCCCTTCCCAACATCCTTCCCACTCTTATCTAGACCTGCAAAAACAGCCCAAACATCTCCTTCCCCTCCTTCTCCTTTCCCTCTAAACTCCCATCTTACTTTCCTATCTCCACCCCTCCAAGCTAGCTTCCCCATCTCAACCTTAAAGCCCTCACTCACAACCCCTTTCTCTCCTGTCTCTAACCCCTCCCGCTCACCCTCTCCCCATCTTTCTATCGAGGAGCCTCTGATACTTGAGAACAGAGCGGCTGGCAGCAGAGATAGGCGTGATGAAATTACCGCAGTAGAGACGAGTAGAGGGGGAGAGGTAGCAAATAGCTGCGAGAAAAGGAGAGGAAGTTATTGAGCCGTTGGGGGCGAGGTAGATAGGCGCGGCCTCGGGGGAAATATGTTTTCCTGGATATCGTAGGAATCTGGACTTGCGTGCATCTTTCGAGCTGGATGAGGGAGAAAAGGGCGAGGAGGGAGAAGAGAGAGAACGGATTCGGATCTTGAAAGCTGGACTTGAGGGCTTTTGGGAGATCGTTTGTGGTTGTATGGGGAGTAGTGTTCTGGGAATGGATCTTGTGAGGGGCAGGTCCAGTTGCTTATAATTTTGCGATTGGGGTTGGAGGAGTGCTTTTGGTTGGAGGCGGAGGGAGGAGGGCGTTCGTTCTGCTCTTGGTCGCGCTTGTATTAGGGCCCTGTCATCTGGGTATTAGCTTGTTCTCGCAGAGATGCTGATTCCGATCCGGATGCAGCTGGAAGTACGTACAAGATGCTCAAAAGTACAAGCACCAGATATCTCATCCTCAAATATGCCAACATATCCGGTCCTTTACATCGGACTTCTGCTTGGATTCAAACCAAGGTCAACTGTGGACGAAATGCTCTTGAATGTACGAACGTCTCACCTGTGATATTCTAGAAGAAGCAAAACAGGACATTCCTCTTATTCACAAAGTGGAGCCCCCACATCTATCGGGTCGAAAAATACAATCAAGTACACTATGGGGAAGTCGTTTGCTTAACGGCAGATAGACGAAGGCACTTCAGCCTTGTCTTAATGGAAGGTTCATGTTGTGGTGGGATTGGCTGGGAGAAGTTTAGGCTATGGTGGATCGAGTGGTTTGTTTATGCTTCGCCGGGTTGGGATTAAGCAGGATGCGATAGGGTGATGTTGGAAGTGGGAGAGACTTGGCATATTGCTCATGAACAGTGACACAAGCAGAAAGGTGTAGAGAATGAGGATTGAGATCTGATGATCCAAATATGTGCTCTGACCTTGCGAGGTCTCAATCATGTTATCTGCCTCTCTGACGACACTTGCTCCACGAGTCTTGATGTCCAAGAATCTGAAGAACTCATGCGTCAGGTCTTGAAAATGGAAGCTAGACTTCCGAGTTCTATACCGGGTCAAGGGACTCCATCTCCAAAGGGCCAATATGGGAAATTTCTGACTTGACGGTCTATCCCATTCCCTAACAATGACTGTCATATCAGCCGCTGGCTAAGAAGCATGCGGTCGTGTTGAGTGTTGTGTTGAACAGAATCCTCCATCCGATGAATTAATTCGCCTTGAAGGGAAAGATTGGTTAGTGGCATATATGAGTGAGACTGCAGCTACTGACCTCAAGCATTAGATTGATGAATCCTCGGAAACATGATAGGATGCCATGTTATTCCTTGGTGATATACTGCTCCGTTCGCTACCTTCGGGCAGATCTGTGATTCTGACCAACAAATCAAGAAGCACTTCTTCGAAGATATCAGGGGCAGCAACGATATATCCTTCACCAGCCAAATTTGCAACGCATTCATCCACAAAAAGGCGACGGAGAGGGCTGGATGGTCCTGTATTCTCATACACATAACTAAGCATGCTGGTCGTGATAAATGATGTATAATCTTGAATACGGACTATTTCGTCCACAACCGCGTTTTGAAGTCGGGGGATGAGCAACTTATCAGCCAACACCCACAGCTGCGGAAGGGCCTCGTCCTGAAGATCCTCCTGGTTTGAAGCAAGTTTGCCCTTCTCATGCATCTCAGAAGTGAGCAAGTCTTCGAGATCCATAGTGTCCAATTTTTGAGTGTAAAACCAGTGTACCAGTAACCGGGTCGCTTCTTCACTAGTATCATGAAACTTATACTCCTGAGTCTGGCCCTCGATAAAGCTTCCGTTGAAAGCGGTAGTGAGAACGGGAGAATAGTGGCATGCAAAGTCCTTGTGGACCACGAATTTGCGGGAGCTATCACCAGCGAAGAGGGTAGCGAGTTGCTGAGGATTTCTATGGCGCATTTGTTAGCCATGTTGTTTATACGTTAGAGAAAAGAGTGCTTCAAGATCTGATCGATATGAAATAAATGATGCCATACTTGAGGCTTGGAGTTTGGGATTTGCTTTTCATGCTTGAATTGTTTCTGAGTGATGCCGGCTTTGAAATTGTTAGTGGCGCCATCTTGAATCTGAATATTTGCTTCGAGCTCGCCCTGGCCTGAATGTATGCTTGTCAGTTGATACCTCGCTCGAAGAGATGAATACTAACATAGTCCTTCTGTAGTAGACACCAGCGAGTACCTAGTTCTAGGTGCAATATTCTCTGATGGAAAAACTTGAACGAGCAGACAGCGAACCGTGAATTTATAGTTGTGGTGGTAGCCGGTAGAGCGCTAAGATGAATGTTGGAAGCTTATCCTCCCTAGTTGTATTCACCAACATACCAGACGCTAAGTAGGTGAACACAGTCTTGCCTTCTGTAGAAAATTTAGAAACCATTTCAGTGAAAATGGAGGTGAATTTGAGTTTCTGTGAACTTCTTGAACCATGGAAACTTTCACAGAAGGACTGTAACTTGCACGGCGAATCGAAATTGGGGCTAGACCAGTCGATCCTCAGCGAAACAATTACTTTGCTTGCGCAGTAACTGCTTATTATACAATTTTCTCTTCATTAAATCCATCAAGCACTCGTGTAAAGTAAGTATTAAGTCTAGGACCGATCATACGATATATAGAGACTTCGGAATCGAGTTACGATAGTGCATGCCGCGAATGGCTCTTGTGCGGATGTGAGCTTGGAAATCTCTCGACTCGATGTGAAGTGAGCTCTGCAATTTCGATCCACTATTGTGCATTTTATTTCCATTTAAGCACGACCATACTTTGCTACGGTTATAGCTCTCGGTGTTGTATTCTTATCTTTCAGAAAAGTGAACACGACTTCAGTCGGCTTCGACCTGCGCTCTGTGTTGAACTCGAACTCAAGGAATCACGTTTTGAGCTGACTGTGATATTACAAAAGCACGAAGAAAAGCCAACAACATCTCTCCCTCATTTTCGGCCTGGCTGGGTGAGGGCTTAAGGTGTATCTGACTGTGGGAGTGTCGAGTAGTCAATTTAAGAATGACTGATCACTCTCTAGGCTCTATTCTACAATATTCATGCAACTGAGTGGTTGAAATACAACAAAAATGCGATTGCATTGAGATTTTCTCTGATGCAATGAAAGACATTTATTTCGCCACTATCGCTTCAGAAAATGAGCTGACCTAACTAGCCTTTCCGAAACATCCCCATCCAGAAACAGCAGAACTGTCCTAAAATCATGCCCATGATACTGCCTATGTATGCCCAATTCTGTGATGGTGAAAGGTCGAGGTCGAAACTTGCCAATCATGATCTATCCTCCGCAAATCGATTTGGTAAAGAAGACGGCGAGACGTAAACAGGTCCTCGAAAGTCAGGAGCAAGAGCGTTCTAGAATTTGCCGAATCGATTGCCGCTATCTACAACCCGTCAGCCAAATTCTGAGAGTAGATCTTGAGATCGAAAACAGTTCCTTATCAAGTGACCACTGAGGTCTGGAAACTTCAGACTTACTCTTTCATGATTTAGCTAGCCTCCGGTCCCTTCCGGCACGTAAAACTGGGACATGTCTCTGGATGGATGCATTTTGTGGTCCTTCTTCATATTCTCTGACAACAATGTAACAAGATCAATGAGCATCTCCTGAGGGAATCTCTTTGGGACTGCTTTGAAAAAATATGGTTTCAGATGCGCAGCGCACATGCGAACAAAGAAGTTTCTCAAGGGGCTGTCGGCCGGTGTATTCTGGTAGACGTGGGCGATGCAGTCGGTATGTGCGGTAAGTTGTTCTCGTTTCACACTAAGGATTTTATCGATAGCCATATTCTGGAGGCGAGGTATCAGGAGCTTCTCTGCCAGAATCCATAGGCTAGCAGCATCAACGTTTGCATCATAATTGTCTACAGTCTAAGTGTAGAGCCAATGAACAAGTAGTCGGACGGCCCCTTTGCTTGTGTCTTGAAGCCTGTACTCTTGTGTCCGGCCCTCGATGAAATTGCTCTTGAATGCAGCATTTAGGACTGGCGAATAATGGCAGGCAAACTCCTTGTGGACGACAAACTTCTCAGGGCTTGGGCCAGCATATAGAGTGACGAGTTGAGCAGGTTTCCTAGATGAATGTCAGAACATCTTCTACAGATAAATGAAGAGAAACAGTCATGTGAGCTGCAGAAGTTTAATCGATTGAGTTTGGTTACTTACATCAAGCTTGGTATCCGATCTCTGACGGCAGACTTTGGTCTAGGGATCATCGCTGCTGAGTATGAAGGCGGAGGCGACAACGTCTGAAATGCGTCGTTGATCTCTGAGGTCGACAATATCGGGATCTGACTTTATATTGGTCATTCCAGGCGCTTAGGAGTCTTGCGAGAGAAGATCCACAGAAAGCTAAAGGCGTAGATTTTTCTGGATCTTTTGGTGTGGTTCTTTGTGATTTCACACTTGATGGGTGATTTGGCTGGAACCTGGAGGGTGCTTGGCGCGCGACGCAGGAAGGGCCTAGATTAGGCGAGGAGGAGCATCTCTCGTAAATATGAACTACCATGATAGTACGTGGCTGAGCACGGAAAAAAAGATCGAGGCGGCTTGTGGAGCAGCGAAGCAATTGACAGGTGAAATAAGAAGTCACAGCTCAGCAGGTAGTGGAATCACGAAATCATCACTGGATATCGTCCAAAGGGGTGTGTCAGAATCATATATTACTATTGCATGCTTTAGTAGGTGATATCAAAACATTTTAGTCTGGAAGATGTATTCAATTCAAGACGAAATTCCCAAATCTTTCCTGGAGACGAGATTCTCCAGCCGCAAATGCTATCTATCACATTAATGAACGAAAATCATCGAGACTAGTCTACAATCACTGCATATTTACAAACCGACAGCTCAGAATCTCGCAACGGGAACAGTGAACACGGAATTGAGCGGATAGGGCACCAATTTGATCAATCTTGGAATGCGACTTTGACTTAAACACAGCGGTGGTCTGTAGCTAAAGAAATCAATCGAGTGCCTCCACGCCATCTTTGCTTCAGACCAAGGTGAACGCGGCGTCGCAGCCTCGAAACCAAGAAATTTCGAGAACAACATCGAAATCAACCACCAATAACCTACCATTTACATAAGATTGTATTGTATAACTTTTCAGAAGTTCTCTCTCTCAAATTAAGAAGATGGCCGGGGTAACAGATGGCGCAGAGAGCTCTGATTCTTCAATCTCGAACGGCCCGCCAGTCTTTGACTCCAAAAGACTCTTGCCGAAGTCGGAATCAAAGCTCAAGCCTAACTTCAGGTAATTTATATTTGAAGAGAATCATGTAACTTGTACTGATCATCTTCAGCAACCCCAAGGTCTTTGTCACTCTGATCGCCGGCGCAGGCTCCGATACTGTTGGGTGACCACCACCCACGGGCCAAGCCGCCACCATTAGTCAGCATAGTAGTAGTAGTTAGTACTCGAGGGCTACGGCCCTCGAGAAGAATACAAGTCTTTGGTATTCTATATTTCGACCTATAGGTCTATATCTAATAGTAATTCCTCGAAACACGTTAAGTGTTATCTTATAGACCTAAGCACTTCGGAAACTCATAAGAAACTCGTCTAGAGTTCTCTATAGGTACCTAGGATAAAACGCCTACGTTACTATATTAGCGCTTATATCTATCTACCTAGAGACTATAACTATAATACCTATAGCTATTAAGTCTCTACTTATAAGCTATAATAAGTTGCACGAAACTATTACTATCCTCTTAACTCTAGGAATATATTATAAGTTTTCCTACTAGTCTCTAGCTATAGAGTATAGTACGGCTTAATCGAGCCTACCTATATAACCTCCCCTACTAATAAGGATAGAACGCCTAAGAGACCTAAATAGCTAGTTTACTACTTCTCTACTACTAGTTACTTTACTATAGTAATCGCTAACTTATAAACTAAAGAAGAAGAAGAAACCGAAGCGTAAAGCGTCTTTACTTATAGAATTATAAGCTATTTCTGAAGAAGCTTTCCTATCTATCGAAGACCCCTCGCTTAATACCTTAGTTAATTCCTTCTAACTAAAGGTATAAAGTACTATATTAGACGATTTCATATCTATAAGAGATATACCTATAGGAGCTAATAGAATCAGTTAGTCGAGTCGATACTTATCTATATAATCCCGATCCCTACCTATAAGCTTAATCGTAGCTATAATAGATATTATTTACTCGAATATAGCTTAGAAGAGAGACGTAGCTCTAGTCGACTAAGTAGCTCTAGTAATAGAAGAGGGTAACTACCCTTACCTAGTTAATATATTAACCGAAGGGGATATAAGAGAATTAAGAGTAGCTCTTCGAATTATCGATAAGTAGACTGTGACGCTTGCTCTAGAAAGGTCTCGATCTACCATAGAATAAGACCTCACATTGCTATGAATATGAAGTAGTAAGAATCACTTGAGAATCTACAACTAAGGAGCTAAGAAGTAGA
>JACBAH010007460.1:0-32028 GCA_014282315.1 Neospermospora avenae | reverse complement strand
CATTAGGTTCACGTTCCCCCCCCACTCGCCTCCCTAGCCTATATATTTGAACCACGCTAGGGTGTCGCCATCGCTACCTTCTTGTCTGCTCAACCATAAAACACTAGCTTCTCGTAGTAATTTATCACAAAAAAGTCTTATGTGTTATTTTGAATTTTGATTTTCCAGACTTTTGTGGAGATCCAAAAGTTCTGCAGCCACAAGAAAGCGAAGAAATCCGGAGGAACAGGTACCATTCCACAGACAGCGTTCCGAGTTCCCCTCCTCCTCCCAATTGGAAAACTAGAGCGGCATAACAGATTAGAAAAATGTGATTAGGAATCCTAGCTGGTCTCGATTTCACCCAAATCGGTACGGTGCTTCTTAACGTAAGGTCTGTAAGTACGAAATTACAACCCCATTTGGTAAACCCTGAATGGTAAATGCTTCGACTCCTTTCCTCTACACTGCTCTACACCCTCCTTATAGGCTATCCATCCATCATTCGTCAATACTTTCTGTTCTGATGACCATCCTCCAGGGACTTATTTATCAGAACCGTTTCAACTTGCCCAGGTCATGGTGGTATCGAAGTCTGTCATTCCGATGAACCTCTTGTTCTCCTCTGCAGTATATTGTCAGATGCCTGGAAATTTCATCATCCCCAGCCATCAGAAACCATGGTTTTTGGATAACCTTCGTTGTAGAGCAATCCGGTGTACATGGTCGGCAATATTCTGAACATAACCTGGGTGCCTTCATCCCAATGCTCGAGCCTCGCTGTCTGGCACGTGGATCCGAGTGCACTAACAGCACGAATTGGCAGCCTAAAGTATCTGCCAAGTAATGTCGGGGCTTCGAGTAAGACCTCGCAGATACAGCTGATGCCGTGCACGTAACTCAGCCGCAGATTCCTTTTTATGTGAAATTCCATAGAGGTGGATGAAAGCAACCAAACCCACAACTTCGATCTCTCCTCTAGCAACGTCTTTTATTTTGCACTTTACGTGATGGGCGGCACTTAGCCGTCGAGCTTCACCTCGTTCGTTAAACTTACGGATACAAAATCAGCGCATATACGTATTTCCTTTTTCCTGTATCAGTTGCTCAAAATTACACGCGACTTCCCGAAAGAGGTTTCCCTCGCCAAAATAGATAAAGAGTAAAACTGATCGAAGCCATTAGTAGGGTAAATAGTAGTAATCATCAAATTAGACCCTAATGCTTACTCGATACCAGGAGTAACAATCACAAAGCCACTTTGCGGATCTCTCTTCAGCTCCGTAGCCTCTTGAGATAGATTCCCATTACTACACGACTGATCACCAGATTCTCCCATTGCAGCAATGCAGCGCGACCACACATAAGCACGGATGCACTGGAACTCATCAGCATTACTTCTGTGCTCGATCAATTTTCCATATGATAAATGCAATCCAGGTAGGCCAGATCACAGAATGCTGCAAAAGCCGTAAATGCAAGACGTTTGTTGACTTTTGATTTAAGCGAGGGTCTACAAACACTACCTACCTAGGTACCTAAGGTAAGGGTAATGTCCTAATCATAGAGTGTGTGAGTAGTGTTGCCTATCAACCCCTTCCTCTTCCCAATCCAGAATACAGAGAAGACAATGAAATTCAGGTTGATATTTCGTATCGACTTTTTTCAACAAGGTAATCTCCGCCACCAAAGCACTGTGTGTAACACGAATGTGATCGCTCTTACGTCTGATTCTTGGTACTGGAAATTCGTCTGAACAGATAGGCCGTTCTCCAAAAGCACCTTTCCAACACTCTCTATCTTCCCTACCGCTCCCCTTCCAAAACGGTAATTCCCTATTCGCCGTCCTCTCTTCTCCTCTCATTCTCACAACTCCCAACCATTGCTTGGGACTGAGTTTAGAACAGAGTGCTCTATGAGTGGCACGTCTACCGTTCTTTCTATTGTAATCTCATTGCGTAGTAACCACAAAGCGAATGAATACATTTCTCTAGCAGTGAATCTCACAGACATTCTCACTTTTAGTAGAAGACATTTTATTTTCAGTTTGCAGCTGGACAGAAGAGATTTATCCGAGATGAAGTGAAGTATTTCTCTGCGGCTTGTTTCATCGTATTCAACAAGCAATCAGGTGAGACCTAAGACTACGAAATATGTTTGGCTGGATGATATCTTCTTTGGTTTCAAATTCGTGGTTTTAGTGTCACTGAGCTCGGTATCTGAGCAATTAAGAATCAAAGTGATTCAAGCTTGTAAAGCCACTTTTGAATTCGCTCCTTGTTCCCTCAACGAGAAGAACACTCCCTCAAAGCAAACTCCTCCCTCCCCGAATCTTGCTGCGTATTTCTGCAAAACATACAGCATAAACCATAGCATCATTTTTCGCATCCTCTAAATCAGCTCCTCAAGCCCATTTTCCCACATTCCCCAACTTCAGTCCATAGCTAGGTCCTCTGCAATACCCGCTCTGCCTACATCTGCCTCTTCGCCACCCTGATCATCATCCTCTCCACCGCCCTCACCCCCCATTCTCTTCTCATCATGAAGCCTCCCCTTATTCTTTCTCGAAGCATCCTTCCACTTATAAGATCTCTTTTGATATTTCGGCTGTCTCGCGGTTTTCCTCTTGCTCAACACGCCTTTTACCGCTCTCCTCCCCTTTCCCTTAGCTTTTTCTTTGTCCTTCGCATTCATAAATTTGACCTTATTACCACCCTGATCTTTACCAGCATCAACACCAGCACCAGTTCCGAGACCAAGGCCGCTATCAAGATACTCCTCTGTACTCTGCGTCTGAGATCTTATGACGGACGAGGAGTTACTCGCTAAAGCATTGTTCGTCCTCAACAACCAATTCATCTCCAGTGTGGCGATATTGTCACTGAACGACATAAGAACCTCCTTCCTACCAACCGACATTTTCTTGTCCGCTTTCTTCATCTCGCCCTCCTCGGCCTTCAGCTTTTTCTTAGCAGCCATAACGTCCGCCGCATCTGGAAATGTCATGCAGGAGTCAAAGTCAACCGCACTTCCATCAGCATTCTGCACAACACCACGTGGAGGCATGTTCCGATATTTAGCGGATGTCGAGTACGGGTGCAGACGATCGGGACCTGGAGCGTTGGGGTTGTAAGCACGAGGGACGCCATTTTCGTCTTCTGAGATACCATTTGAGACGTCGGAGTCGGAGAGGTCGGGATTGAATGTCAGAGATTTGGCGTAGGAAAAAAGAGGGCGGTCGTCCTCTGATTCCGAAGCTTGGGATTCTGCTTCGCTGGAATCGTGGTCGACGTCGATGTCAGAGCCCTATTTTTATACCGTTAGATCTTGTACATAATGACGTGTATTGAGTATCAAAACTCCCGATAAAGATTTCAAAATTTGAACTTGGAGAAGATCACTGACGTCAGAATTCCATTCCCGGTCCTCAGCAGGAAGTGGGCGTCGAATCGGCTGTAAATCTCTTGACCGATCACTCGAAGCTTTCTCTGTCAAACGAGCAATGGCACTACGACCCAAACTCTTCTGGGGAATCGGGTCGGAGAATGCTGTAGCGATTCTTTCGGCTGCTGGCGTGTGTGGAGCTCGAGGTGTTTTGGCTCGTGGAGCTTTGACTTCAGGTATCTTGGCTCCCTCATTGGTCGTTGCGTTTGAGGTTGAGGTCGAAGTTGAGCCTGGGGGAGTGGGAGCTGGAGCGATTTTCTTAGATGATGGAGTGGACTACGAAGAGGAGATGTGAGTAATAAGGTTTTGCGTAGACAGATGGAGGAGAGGAAGGGAAGAGACACGTACATGTGGAGTAGCGGAGGCTTTGCGTTTAGTAGGAACCTTGGGCTTGGTATTGTCTTTGTCTTTGCTACCAGCTGTCGTCTCCTTCTCGAGGTGAACCGCATTCTCGTCGCTCATGTTACCTCCAGCTACCATATTGATGCCTGGAGACGTTTCCTTAGACGAGGTGACATGGTCTGAAATGTCTTGATTGGCAGTAGTCGTCACCTTCTTGTGGGGGGTCACATTTTCGTCCACCATCCTATTTTCAGTCTTGACGTTGTATCTCAAAGAAGCTAAAGGTATCTGAAGTTGAACTCCGTGGGAAGAAGATGACTCAATAATCTGCGCGTGACTCTGATATTGACCCATACGAGTTCGTGTTGTCGTGAATGAAGGAGCTCGCTCTTCAGCAGCTGTGCGTCACGTTCGAAAGAGGAAACCCTCAGACAAGTCACTTAATCTGTAAAGAGCAAGCGATCTCGTCTGGAACCTAGAGGATAGCAAGAATATCCAGCCGGTTGAAGGGGCAGAAACGTGGCAATTCAATGCAATACATAAAAAGAAGCATGAAATTGTAAAATCTCGTGTACCGGCTGGATTCTGCTCATAGGCAACATGTGAAAGCCACATACATAGTTGCTATCTATCTTCGTAAAACCCCCACAAAACGCCATCCAGCAAGCACGTCTAGAGATTGTTGCGAGCCGCACAATGTCTATCCATCCGCCAACGAATCAACCAGTAAACGCCGACCATGCAACATGAAGAGCATAACGCTCGAACGCCTGACAAAGTAATACATAGCAATATGCGTCAGAAACGAATGAGAATACAGGCCTACTTAACACCCGCAGCAGCAAAACTCAACAACGACCCAAAAGTCAAGCCACCCACAAGATTAAATGCCATAAAGCCCCCTGCAGCCTCTCTCTCCCCCTCGTCCACATACTCTCCCGCACCCATCATACAACAGCTCCCCAACCATCCATTACTCACTCCAAACAAGAACTGCACCACCACAAGGTAAAATGCATCACTCTTCACAACAGCACCCTTCCCAAGGATATTGCACAATAGATACATCGGCAAGAACCCCGCTCTGACAATGGCAGCAACGAATAGGAACACTGGGCGATGCTGCATATTTAGCGGACCGAGGGTGATAAGCCGTCCTGCTAAATCACCGACATTCCACACGAGAAAACCGAGCGGTATGAAAGCCGAAGGCTGGAAGAGTCTCGGTGCATGATCTTGGGGCATGTTGGAAACGATTTTCTGAGTGAAGACAGGGAAGAACATCGTCACAGCAAAGCACAAAAACACCGCTGCCGCGAGCCAATTCAGTTTCTTGTACAGCGTTAACATGCTCACTACTTTTCGATTCGCGCGTTCCGCTTCTTCGATGCTGGTTATAGATGTCATCATCTGACTTTCGAGAAGACGGTTGTGTTTCCGAATGAGGGGGACGACGGCAAAGAGAGTGAGGAAGCTTATTACGGTGGCGGTGGAAAAGTAGACTGTTGCTGAGGTTGTGTTTGTGTGATCCATGAAGGCGGTTTCTTCTTTCGAGTTGTCTGGGACGGGGACTGCGAGCACGGAGAGAATTTGTGCGACAGAGGGCAGGACACCTGCCACTGCTTGTCCGGTCATGATGGCTTGGATGTATTCTGGCCGACCGAAACTTGAGGCAAATGCGAATGCGCCGTTTTGACATAGACCTGTAGCGAGAGAGGTTGAGAAGACCATGAATAATGTGAAGACGAAGTAGCCGGTTGCTGAGATCCTGCGGAAGTAGGTAACTGATAACGAAAGGAGTGTGAAGACAATACAGTTCAGTACGAGGGCGCAGAGGATTCGTTTGGGATATGAAGCTTTGGCTTGCAGTTGACCAAGGACCAGGATAGAGACTAGATTCGTGACGCATCCTACCGATGTGATTGCGGGTTGGAAGTGCTCGAGGATAGTGTTGTTGTTTGCGAATCGGGTCTGGAAATATGGTGCTGCTGCTAGAAACATATTCCTGAGTCTTGATCAGCATTAATATCTGCCAGATGAGTGCTTGAATCTTACCATGCCCAAAGCATAGCTATTCCCAGGAGCAGGAATATCGAGTATTCGAACCACGAGAACTCCTGCCCCTCATCATGCTCCGGCGCAATCAAGACCGGCCTCCTCACATCGTCATCTCCATCCAAGAAGTCCGAGTCCACCTGCTCATACTGCTGGTTATTCGAAGCTTTGAAAAGGGTTCGTAGCCTATCGATCGCGGTGGTATCTTCGCCCATGATTGCTGACGGGAGTTTGGGTGGTGTAGTCAACAACGGGGACTGTATATTGTTATCGGTGTTGCATTTGTATTGAAGAAGTAAGATTTCCTGGTTGCGTGAATCCGGCAGTCGGCAGAGGCTGGTGCTGGTGCCACGAGATGGTATCCAGGTCGCGTGTAGTCATAGATGTATACCTAGGTATGTGTAATTGTTGTCGTCCATGCTGCTGCCACATGTTGCAGCTGCCAGCAGCCGCGTCGTCTGACGTTGCGAGGCTGCCAAGCATGAGTTCTCGGCGCTTCCCGCCCGTGATCATAGTGGCGGGGGCACTGTAGATGGGACTGAAACATCACGCAGCACAGGATGTTCTTGAGTGCCCCCATCGTCGGCGGCGTCATTCTATATTAGCCCCCAGTCATAAAAATGTGCAAGGGTCATTCAGGGCTTACTAGCGGGCCGCTCTCCCTCATACAAATCTTGGTGAGAGAGAGTGACCGCGTAACATGACCGGAATCTGCTGCGATGCAAGTATGTTATGCATTGCAAGTGTTGCAACAAATGCTTCAACGGAAACAAGTCTTCATTTGCCGACTTCCAGAAATTATACCAAAAAAACATTATTTCAAACGCGAAACCACGACTTTGGGTGGTGTATGTTTGCTGTTGGGCGTTTGTCTGGAAAGCTCCTTGATTCGTCCATGCAATGGACATCGCGCCCCAGTGAGTGGCTGCCAATCTTGAGAAGAGTCGCGATGATTCGCAACTTCTCCCCGGACCAGTGGCCATGATAGAAAGTATCCTGACGTTGGAGATTGAACTTACAGTAGGCCTGGCGAGTTCGGTCGGTGACCACGATGTCGACGACCCAGCACACCATCCACAGCTACCAATGAAAATGAAGCATGATTTCCCAGTAACGAGCATTACGCAGCATCTCGTGGTACGTGAATATCATGTTTCATCGGTAGTGTGAGCTCGTGAGGGTTCGAGTGACCGAGGACGAGTTCGTGAAGACATTAAATGAAGCTCATCCTGTCGATAATTCCGTTTCTCGTACAGTTACAGGTTCTCCTTTCTGGTTCGTACAGTGCCAGACGGTCTGATTAGTTTGAAGTTCCAAATGTCAACAGAAGATGCTCGGTTAAGTTGGCCGAGTTTCCTCGAGAACCTCTTTCAAGTCGTAGCGAGACATACAAGGGATTCACATTCCTCTAAATCAACTTGCCCTTATTCAGCAGTCCTCACATCTCTACATCAAATCGTCTAAGGTTCAAAGTACATTTTGATTTCACTTCATTTGCCTTGATTCATTCCTCTCACTGCAACCCTCTCCGTGGAGTAGTCTCGTACTAGTCCATCACCCAAACGCGGGGTACATCCACCCCTAAAATAGTCTGTCCCGCCAGTCCTCCCCAGCCTTAAAAATGTATCATCACCAATCGCACATATCTCGGGAACTCCCTTCTCACCCAATTATATCTCACATAAAGAACAATTTGTCATTCTTCAGCCCCATCAAAGCTTGACGGCGTGCTCTAGAGCATCACCCGGGCATGGGCACTGCCGTTTTCTGAGGCTGTTTCTGCTAGACTTGCGGATGCGGGGTTGATCCGGTTGAGACTAATGGGAGAGTTTCGAATTTCAAGGTGCGGGAATTAGAGCTATGGGGTTCTAGATGAGCCGTTCCTGGCCCAGTGACCTCGAATGGTACTGATTCAAGGGGATCTGGGGGATTTAGTGTTGGAGATCTGGATTCGGCTTTGCGGAGGCGGGGTGTGGGAGAGATCAGATTTGGAGACATATAAACCTGGAGTTCTTTCTTCGTCAAGCGAAAAGTCCCTTCCTGAAGTCGAGATCTTTTGATCACATCATCAACTACACACCAAGTTTCAGAAATAGCAAACGAGATGCCTGAATATATCAAATGGTATGTCAAGTCGCGGAAATCACGCACATCAGAAACAGGACTGGCCTTACTAACACATATTGCTCTTGTAGGGATGCAGAGGGTGTCGAGGTCATTCAGGCAGGCGAGGCAGAGAAGATTAGGGAGGTATCTGATCAATTCAACCGCTTCCAGATGATGAATTTCAATGAGCACCACCACTGTCTCAGAGGCACACATCTAAAGACTCAAGGGGTATGTTATACTATCAGCTTTCTGCATAACACGGAGCAAGCGCTACTCGCCATCCTAATGAGAGGCACTATGAATTTATATGCTGACTGAGAAATCTAGTGCGTCATGGGCAAGTTCAAAGTCAAAGACAATCTCCCCGCGCATCTCGCACAAGGCATGTTCGCCAAATCCGGAGAATACGACATGATCATGCGCTACTCCTCCCTCACACCCAAGCTCGTACCCGACAATATTCCCGCACCCCGCGGCATCGGAATGAAGATCTTCGGCGTCGAAGGCGAGAAGATCTGGGGCGAGGACAAGAAGACTCAAGATTTCACATTCAACAACTACCCAGTTCTTGAGTTGAGGGATCCGAAGACAACGAATGAGATCGCGGACAGTTTGGAGAGAAATTGGAATCAGCTGGATAAATTTGGTGCGGAGTGTGCCGCGAGACCAGATGCTGAGTTGGCTTGTATGGGTGGTGGATTGCCTAAGCAATACAGTATGTCTTCCTCTACTTCTCTCTTCTTCTTCTTAGTCATTTTAAAACGAAATTGCATTTGCTAATGACATGTCAGTGGTTGCCATGCCAGAATACTCCCAGTCCGCCTACCGCTTCGGCGACTTCGTCGCTAAATTCGGGGTCTTCCCCCTCTCCGAAGAACAAAAAGCCCTTTCCAAAGAAACCATCCCCGACGACGCGCCCATGAACGCCATCTCTCAACACAACCGCGATTTCCACGCCAACCACAAAGTCACCTACTCCTTCTGCGCCCAACTCCTCCAAAATTTGTCCGAGCAACCCGTCGACGATATCGGAATCCTGTGGGACGAGAAGAAATATCCGTTCGAGGAAATTGCGACTCTGGAGTTCGAGCCGCAGGATTCGTGGTTGCCGGAGTTTAGGGTCTGGTGGGACGATCGGATTACGGTCAATGGGTGGCATGGGTTGAAGACGCATCAGCCGCTTGGAAGTACGAATCGTATGAGGAGAGTGGTGTATGCGGAAAGCAGGAAGCTGAGGTTGAAGGTCAATGGGTGGAGGGATTATATTGAGCCGGAGGGAATCAAGGATGTACCTGCTCCAGTTGTAGTGCCGCTGTTGCAGGGATTGAAGGTTTGAGTGAGGGATGTTGAGCTTGGATTTTCTCATATGATCATGTTTGTTTTGATCCGCTTGTGATTCCTCTCTAGCTCAATGAACAAAGTCTATTTTAACTATGCTGCAAGGTTCCCTCACAATACTTCTTTTTATCCTAGTCAATGCACATGGGAGGTCTTGTTTATAAACCAAACCCCCCTCATGTAGTTCACTCACATTCAAGCTCAAAAATATAAGCACAAGCCTCCCTCCAAGTACATCAAGCTCAAAAGTGGAAGGGAAGGAGGCATATTGAGAGCGTTGCTTTGTAATTGCAGATTTAGAATTTGATTGTTTGTACACGGAGACGGTGGGTTAGGATCCGAGCAATATCTATGGGAGTGCGAAGGCGCAGAGTTGGTTGAAAGTTTGTTTGGAGACGAGTATAAAACTTTCTGTCTTGAAGTCTTAACAGCAAGAAAAATCGAGCTTCGCGTTAATGTTAAGATTCCTCAATTGGAGATTGGGAGCTGGGACAAAATATCCTGCAAGAGATCAGCTAATTTGAGAATCGAGAGAAGCCTTAACATGAAAAACATAAAGACTCTTGAGATTCACTATGAGGTTTGAGGATATTGTCCTTGGATATGAGAATCAATTTAACTCCTGATGCTATGCGAAACCCACATATATACGCCTAATGCATGAAAAGAAAAACCCCCCAAACCCGGTTCGAAGCCGACTCAAGTCTCTCACTGACTCAAAATCGTACTATCGATCCCCACACCCCCAAGCTGTTCCTCACTAACCCAGCCTTTCGAAAACACAAAATCCAAAACCTGGCACGCGCTCTCAAAAGCGCCATTCTCGACTTTCGTCCTCACGTCCAGCCGCCTCTTCATATCCTTAATCTCGGCCTCAAACTCACTCAGGGCTTTTCTGGTCTTCGGCCCCGGAGAATGTTTCTTAAGCTGTTTGGTAAGGAAGGAGAGGATGTACCGGATCCAGAGCACGTTGGAGTAGGGGATGTGGTCTCTCCAGGTCGCGTTGTTGGTTTCGGATGGTGGGAGGGAGGAAATAGGGGAAGTGTGGAAAGAGGCGGGTTGCATGGTTCGCGTGCCGGACAAGAGGTGGTTGCGCATTCTGGGATTTGTTACTTCGAAGACTAATGGCAGGGAATGGACGGAGAGTTCTCAAGGAGACTTACCGACGGTAATTGTCATATTGCATACCAGGTAGCCCAGTACCTGAACTTTGAAACAGCTCAAGGTCGTTTTCCAGGTCTTGATATACTATATCGCCATTCTCGAGCTTGGCGCGGGAGAGCCCGTAGTCGATGATTGTGATGCCGTAGTCCGAAAAGCCGAACTTGAGAGGACCGTCCCGATGCTTTGATCGAGTCTTGGGCTTGAGCGTAGGATTAGTATGCCGAACACATACATTGTTTTCGTGTAAGTCACGATGCTAGACCGGAGTTAATGATTTTCAGCAAGTTATAGTATTTGAACTTGCCTCAAATTCACACAGGTACTCAGCTCTACTCAATGCCATACAAACGCCAAGGAAGACGTCCCATACTTGGTCAATGTTCTCAATCGCCACATCTTCGAGAACATCACCAGCATCGGCAAGCTCCAAGACAAGAAACGTGGACTCTTCAGTAAAGATTTCCGGATCAGGAAAATGTGTTTCCCGTGGTTCATATTCGCCGTCATCGGCGATATACTCATAAAATGCCTCTTCAAGCGAAGGAGCGAAGCGACCTTTTATCAGGTGAGCATCCTTGAATCCAACGAATCCAGGCACTTCAGTGAGAACATTCATGATGCGGATCTCTGATACTAGATCAGCTGCATTGATCGCAGTTCCGATGTCCGATGAGGCTGGATCGGTGGGTACATTCAGTTGAAGGACTTTGATGATTGATGACCCTGCAGCGGTTGTCACCCGGTAGACTTCTGCGAAAGAAGCTTCGGCTATTTTCCAGACTTCTGCGGAAGGAGGAAGGATCTCAGGCCAGGTTGACATGTAAAGCGGTGTTCCACGATCGATTTTGTATGCATCTGCAAGAACTGCAAGACATTTTGGTGCAGGCTCCCCGTATGCTTGAGTACGTGAGTATGTGTATTCATGGGGACATTTTAGGCTTACGTTTGTCATGATCAGCGTTGATCTCAGTCTCGGTACCACCAGTTTCCTCGCTAGATTCAAACGTCTCGACACCGTCTCTAGACCCACTCGATGGTTCTTCATCCTCAGTGTCGTTCAGATGCTCGTCGTCTTCAGATCCGCTGGATCCAGTAGAATCCTGCTCCTCATCCCCAGAGTCGCTAGACGCTGTATCATCATCTGATTCCTCGGAAGTAGTATGCGTTGTTGCTTTTTCCTGTTGCGGGATATCCTGCTGGATCTCGTTTAGGGTTTCGAGAACCTTAGGCCAGGATTCAAGTGCATCCGAAGTTGGTTTGACAGCACTCCTAGTGGAAGAATATACTGCTGTGGGTTCAGAGGAGGCACCGAAGACCTGTGACGAGCTAGATGTATAATGACGGCGCTGCGTGCCATATGTTCGAACAGGTCTACCCATCGGGAGTAGCGGTGGACTGGATAATGTGGTCAGCCATGTTAACAATAAATTTCCATGACTCTTAAAGAGCCGACCTATTTTCTACACTCAAGGACTTTGTACAGGAATCTTTCTGAAGGGTTGACCAAATGAAGGATCTGTTTACATCACGTGATGTAAACAAGGAGCGGCAGATATCTCGAACGCACCTGGTGCAATTTATTCTTTGGAAGATCTTACTGAACCTGTCAGCGAAAACATGCTGCAGTGATGAGGAATTAGCTCACATTGTCTTCCTCTTGTCGTCGATAATCAAGCAGGGGCGGCAATACCGCAAGCTAAGGGTATTGGAAGGCATGGCTGCGGTCTGACTTCGGAAGTGGTTGTGGTTGCTAAGGAGCCTAAAGCGGCCGGAGTATTGACAAAGCAGCGAGCTGGCTTGGCGAGGCTCAATTCATGCTAGCAGATCCTGGCAACATCCTTACCTCGAAGGCTGGGCTGCGCCAGGCGTCTTCCTCCTCTTTCTTCTCACACGACCACCAGCTATCCATTGACTTGTGCGAATACCTTCACGATGGCCGGAATCGTGCAAGCCATCTTCGGAGGCTCCAAGCCCTCTCCATCCCCAGTTCCAGCCGGCGATTCTGGTGAGTCCTCCGGCGCAATTGTGCCAGGACAGCTACTAACCCCCATTTCTACAGATTTTGCCGACTTTGCGGGAGCTCCAGAGCCAGCTCCAGCGTCGTTGTCTGCGGCGGCTTCTTCTGCCAACTTCATGGGATCCGGAGCATCTCCTACCGGCGCACCAGTAGCATACACGAAATGGTACAATGTCCACGAGCGTCACTCTCTGAGCGAGTTCAAGCAGGAGGCTGTGATTATTGCTCTGATCGGTATCATCGTAACGATACATATGCTTGGAACAGCTGCGAACAGGAAGCGGGCTAAGACATGGATCTCTGCCCATGCGGCTATCTTACAGAAGGAGTTTGCTCTGGTCGGATTTGGTGGCCGAAAAGCTTCTGCGGAAGCAGAGGCTGGCGAGACTCTCGAGCTCCCGGAGGATCTCTTGAAGGAGAAAGCACCCAACGAGTTCTCGACCTACGCAACTGGCAGACAGAATATCGCATTTGTCGACATCAACCTCACTCTTCTCAAGCGTTACAGCCCCATAACCATGCTCTTCGAAACTATCTTCAGCTTGTTCTTCGACACTATGGAAGCACCAGGAGAGAAGATGGAGGCTATTCTTTACCCATTCGATGGACGCGAAGCTCTTACTGTTCCTGGACAAGCACCTGGAGCCCTTGAGTTGCGCAAGGATACCAAGAGCAGTTATGACGGATTTGTTTGGGCTGTTGTCAACAAGGAGACCATGAAGGGGCTCCGCGAGTCTAGATATGATGTATCAATCACCACCACCAAAGACAGCCCAAAGCTTCCATCATGGGCTACTGTCATGAGCGAGAGTGCTGAAATCACCGAATTCCTCCTTACTCCAGAGCTCATCAAGGCTGTGGAAGATGCTGGCGAGTTATTGAACCACTTGATCATTACTGATCAGCCTATTGACCAGCCATTAACGTATGCACCCCTACTGCTGTCTCTGTCAAAGCCACACTGACCAAATCTCCAAACAGCCTCGATGACACCACCCCAAAGAAGCGAGTCTACCTCTCCCTTCGAACACCCTCATCTGGTGATTACAGCAGCGTCCTGCCCATCTTCCAATACTTCATCCGCGTCGCGGACATACTAGTCCAATCCGCCCACTTCCGCCCCGAAGTCCTGCGTAAAGTCCGCACTACTCGCGAAGACACAATCCGCAAGCTCCAAAAAGCCGGCGAGGATGAGAAAGCCGAAGAGCGAAATGTTGAGCGTGAGAAGGCTAAGAAGCTTAAGCGGGATCTTGAGCTTAAGGCTCTTGATGCTAAGGGACAGAAGAAGTATCTTGAAAAGGAGAGGGAGAAGGAGATGCGAAGAAATCAGAAGAGGCAGACCCAGAAGGCTTAGATGCTAAGATAATAGGCAGATTGATTAGCTTGTAATATTGTGGTAATGTACAGTTTATTGTATATGTAAATCGGGTTGGCGGTATAAAAGTCATGCATCGTTGACTAGGTGCCGATGATCTTCGTGTACATTATCTTTTGATCCTGTACTGTCCTATACATACTTTACAAATACTCGAGGCGACACCGGCCCAATTGAGTCTGACTACAATTTCCTGAGCGAATTCCCTATGGTGGCAAGTAATGTCACATTTCCGCCAGAGGAGTATGAGAATTGGATAGCTCATTTTATATCGCATTTCCTCGGCTATAGTCCTCCCTCAATCACAATGTGTACGTTGTGCTATGTTCCAGAAGCATATTTTCAGGATCCCCATGATCTATATGGATCATGGAGGGCAAGGATGATACATCGGTGGTCATATCGAGCAGCATGGGGTTCTGGGACGTCGTCCTGACTATTATCTCCATGGGTACTTGGCCCAATGTGACCTCATCCAAGAGGAGGCTTCAAAGGTGTCATGGCTTAAAAGGAAAGGCATTATACTCAAGCGGATCAGGTACCATATAGGGGAATGCATCTAGTGGATGACGACTTTGTGACTCCAAAATCTGAGGCAAGGCGCCACAATACTATGAGCAGACATGTGGAAAGTAGAGTCAATCAGGTGTCGCCGAGCAGGAGTGCCAGCCGTGCGTCTCCTAGCGACCTGACGGGAGAGATGACCAGCGAGAAAGGAAACCTGGATGTCGGAATTATTATGATATTTCAAGACTCCAGAAAGTACTACCGTCCAGGCCGTGTTTTCGCTGCTTTGTGGACAGAAGCGTCGATTATCCGATAACTGAACAGGATCAGTCTTCACTCGTCGTGACTAGCCAGGACATGCACAGGCAGAAAATCTCCCCAAGAATGCAACAATTCGTCGTCATCGAACCTGCAATTGTTTTCTCGTCACCAGCGGTAATGGAAGCGGAACCAATCTCGTTGATTACGGGCTGATTTTCAGTACCTGAAGTCCTCCTCTCCGGATTACTGGCATCACGAGAGAGCCGCTTCGGGTCATAATATCAAGTGTGACAGACAAGCTATGCAACCTTTCCTTAATTGATTACGGAAAGGTCTATAATTGTGAGGTAGATACCAATATGAGAGAGATGGGCCGGCTCGACATTGATTCGAGAAAGCTATTGAGAGCTTACTACAAGGATGTGCAATCGAAAATCCCACAAATCGAAGAGATGTTCCACGTTCAAGGGCTGCACCCGGTTCACATTCCACTCTCCAGCAGAAACTTCCAGATACCAGGACTTGCCTCCAGATTTATTTCGATCACAAGTCAACAATCTCACGACATCCAGGAAGGATACAAGCGACCTATGATCCATCCGGTCACGTAGAAGAATCCACTAAATCGTCTTCATCGCAGATCAGGTCGGTCGATACTTGGTTGAGCGCCATAGATCTCGATGATAATGAGCAGAAGTCACATCTAGAATCCCAAACTTCCGTCAGGCAAGTCTTGCATCTGCCTCGTCCTGCCTCTATGGAAAGCCTTGAAAGTTTAATCTTCAGTAATAAAGGATCTGTCTTATCTTGCTCATCTGTGGCAAGTCAAAACGAAGGAGCGGAACGACTGATTGCTTTATTGCGCAAAGACGAACAGCCCCAGAAGCTTTATACAGAGGCGGCGCGGAAGATTGCCCCGGAAAGATTTACGAAGAACTTCTGCTGATGCTTAATCCAGTGTTCAGTGCATCTGAAAGCTGAACCTGCCATAAATACAAAAACAGATCGAGTCCATTCCTTAGAATGTGCGAGAGCCGTACAACAGTTTTCAACACAAGCGGCAACGGCCATCGGGAACACACTGGGTAATGGTCACATAATCACGAAGGAGCCAGAAGATGACGATGACTTTATCGGCATAATCAGTGATTACACGGACACCGAAGAAGGCTTCGAGAATTCTCACCAGCCAGGCTTCCAGGTCTAAATCAAAGCAGAAACTTTCCTTAGAGACCTTACACTCGAGACCACTCTTACATCGTCTGCGGCGTTTCGATTGCTACGGGAGAATCTCACCTTGTTCATGAACCCATATCCAGTAAGGATAGCCCTATTTACATCTTGGCCAGTGAACACCCACGCCCTCTCCCGTTGACGGTTCAGTATCATGTCTCATGGCCTCTCCCTTGTTTCCTGAGGGCCCACTTTGAAAATGAGCAGAGCTTGAAGGATGTCTCAACCATCACAGGACAAGACCAGGAATTTCAAGCACAAAGCTGCGGGGATTATTTGTCCGAAACTTGGCCAGAAATGGGTTCTTTGTTTCTCGAAGGGATCGAGAGTCTGATCAGTGGTAAATCATGTGGTAAGTTCAGTTCACCTCGTTTGACAAGTATTGGCTGACTCTTACCCACCCTCAGTCGAAAGCCACAATGACAGCCTAGTATTAGCCCTGAATAGCTCTGATGGGTCGAATGAGATAAATCCTCTGTCAGCCTCATCTTGTCAAAAGATATCGAACTTTGGATGTCGCGAGTCTTATTCAGAGAAGGTGCTTTCGTGGGTGGGGAGATGAGGTTGAGCTTATTGTTGTCACAGAATCATACTTGACTACCAAGATTCACTGCTCTACAGCAGACAAATCATCAAGAATAGGACACTTGAAGTCTCATGCTATCACGACAGGTACAGAAGGCTGTGGATTATTTGGAGTCATGGTCAATCGAACATGGCTGCCAGTCGCTGTTGCATCACGTCTAACAATGCCGCAAAACAAAGACATCTCGGATACCTTGTACGATAAATCCGGAGCTAGATTGGTTATCTACGACGCCGGATCTAAAATCGTTTGTGTCCTTCCTCGAGCTGATCCAATGCTTTTATTAGCCACCAAGTACTTGAAGGACGTCATCAGAACCTTTCAGATAATGGAAATCAACTTATCGCTCTTAGATTTGCATCCGCCAACATTTCAGCACTTGATATTCTTCAGGATATCCTTTTTCTTCAGATATGTAGAGCTATTGCCAGCCTCAACGTAGCTGGAAGACACTTTGGCGATCTCGTTAAGGAAATATGGAATATGCTCTCGATATGGTCGATGACGCTCTCGTGTCCAATGATGAAGAGTGGCTGAGCATCGATAAAGGTGCACCAAAGCTCCTATATGGGGAATAATTTGTCGACATCCAAAAGATGAGAACATCATTGAGCATAGTACAAGCCGAGGTGAATGAGCCATGGGTCAACCTGTCGGTGAGCGAGCCAACACTTCCTGTTCTCTTCTGTCGGGGGCTCCGACAACCTATCATACCTACAATATCTGAAAGATTGTGTGGCCTTTGGCTAAGAATTCCCGAAGTGCGCAATTACATGGTGGCTATTTGTGTAGCTGTGCTCCCATGGCTCGAGCGGCGTGGCACCGGGTTGGGATCTCGCTTGAGTGAAAGAGTGGAGTGGAATAACAATTCAAGAGCAAGAACGCGCAGTTTTGCAGCATGAGCGAGATTCTACCCATATGTTCTTGATACGTAAATTTCTGACTGTGTCTGGACGTAATATTTAATTTGGGTTGAATTAACGAATCGCTGAAGACCATGGACATGTCTTCGATATTTATTTCTTCACGTTGGGATCGGCCACTGGTCAAAAGACACTCTTTATGCACTATAACGAGCATCATCATATCATGTCAGCCATTTCAAGGTTGACAGTACGAATCATGAATCACGACCTTTCCTTGCTGCTTTTCTCCCTTTCCTTCTGCTTCTGTGTGTGCAAGCTTTGTCGGTGATGGAGCTACCTTACCTCTGCCTATTGCGAGCTTGTCTATCGAAGCGTCTCCTAGGATCCAAATCGCTTGGTCAAAGAGTGTCGTGTTGTTGCGCTGTTTCTGTCTTGAAAGCTGTCTGCTTCGTGGCAGCAACCGTAAGTAATTTGGTATTCAGATGTATCAAGTTCCTATCAGCGACATCAGTCGCAATCATTCCAAGTGAACTCTCGAGTTCCGGGCTGAATAAAGCCTGGCATAAAGACAGGACCCAATGGCCACTAATAAGCGGTTCTCTCGTTATTCTTGCTTCCCGTCGTCCGTTCAATAATGAGGATTGATAAACAGTCTGCCCGATAGGGGAACCGAAGTCGCTCCGACACTGAGCCAACAATTCAATACGTCGTAGAGCGCGCCAAACAAAGTCTTCCAGCTGAGTCATGTAAAACTTCTGCTTCTGTCGGTTTTCGCCAGCACATCCTGCCGCTCAAGCTCATTGCTGTGTACTGATGACTCCGTGCAAACCTGCAAAAACCCATTGCCATAATTAAGATCTCTGCATGCGGCATCGATGGTATCTGTGAGAAATCCCTTTGTCTGGCTACTTCATTTTCTATTAATTGTGTCTAAAATGTTACGGGACAAACGATGTGGGGGTAGAGCAGGTTCCGCAGCTCAGAAGGTCTCGTAAATTGATACAGATCGCTAGCTATAAGCTCATCGGGATCAACGAGTTCATTTTTGGTGTTTGATTTTGAGCCTGTGACTTCATGTCAGTAGACTTACTGCCAGACTACCATCGCACGACCTGCCGTTGAATGATCTAGCGTAGCCGTTCCTTAGCTCCCGGAGTGGAGTCTCGCTTGGATCTCGCTTAAAATATGCTGCCCCACTACGAAAGAAAACAAGAGCTCAGGAAGTGGAGAAAGGAAGCTTGCTTGGCTGGAGTTATCTGTCATATGCACTCAATGAGGTAAAGAGTGATATCAAGCTTGTTTAAGTCGTTGTTATATGTACTATGATAACGACATTTTGCCAGGGAAACGACTTCACTAGATCCAACCTCGAACACGAAATAGACTTCAAAAGATTAAATAGCCCGCAAACTCGAAAGTAGCATTATTGAGTATGAATGTACCACGCAGAGGTATTCTGTCCTCGCCATAAACCCAGAGTTTCGGTCTATCCCAAGTAGGCAGTATTATTTCTGAACGTCTGGACACCATCCCTGTAAAGAAAAGATGTGTGGCCTGAATTAAGAAGATATGAGCTCCTGAAACGATCGTATTCTTTCGACAGCTCTGAACTCAATAACTTGTGTTTTTCAGTCCTTATAATCCAATATGTCTGTTTCCGCGACTAGAGTCGACCTATGTGATTGAAATGGTGAACTGGTCGTCTTGTTTGTGTCATCTTTATACCATAGTTGTAGAACATCGATCTCTCACTGAGCGCTGGGCTCTCTGCCAGTGCCTTCAAAAGTTCTAGCTAGGAAGTTGACTTCAAGTGGTGACATGCGGAGTGAGAATAGTATCCACTCGTTGATCCTGATCGTGGGAACTTCTGACAAAATATCAGGTGTGGGTTCGTCAAACTTCACATGCTCGTACTTCCGACCTGGATGAAGCGGAAGTAATGTGGGGTGTTTCACGTACTCTGAAGCCTCACCTCTCGAATCGAGATCTTCCTCATCGCTGAATGATGCTTCTTCCAGATCTTGGAAGCTTGTAGGCTCACCATCTCTGTCGATGAAACCTTTGACCAGACATTCTTCTTTCAGTCCCACCAATTCCATCTCCAAGTGATTGATTGGTTGAAGAATGCTGTCATATTCAGCTGAAGAGCTATTCAACCAGGCTTGGTCCTCAGTCTCCAGGAACATGCCGAATCGGGCACGTGAAGCTTTCTCAGCTTCCAAAGACCTTTGCTCATTCAGAAGGGCATTGAGGCGTTCCTGCAAGAGATTCAAGGTCACCTAATCTCGAGAGATATTTCGTAACAATCGGATGATAAGGCGACTCCTCGAATTCATCCGAGGAAGAAGTGGTCGTATCTGTCATGTCGCTTTGAGTATCATAAGGAGATAGCGCTTTATCAGCCAGTCGGAAGGAAAGAGATGGAGGATGCGGCTCGTCTTTCCTCGTGAAGAATGGAAGCTCAAGGCGGTTGAGCTTGAATTCGAGCCTGCTGAGTTCCTCCTCAAGAATGATACAGTCATCCTCCGCAGGACCATGAGCGTCTCGAATGCTCTGACAGGCAGCCATGAGTTGCTGAAGACTTTTTTGCTCGATCCCATGAAGATGATACTCTTCCAAGTGAAGACTCTTTCCTTTCATCATCATCTTGCTGAATAGAAGATTATCAGCTTGTGCCTTGTTTCTGTCCATTTCTTTCAGTGACAGTCGTTTCTGGTGGACCTTTGAGCGAATCACAAGGATTTCTTCTCGTAAATCCCGCACCCTCAACCAAGCCTCGCTATTATCCTCCAAATTGGCTCTGCATTCCTGCGATGTCTCTTGCTTGATACGATAACTTGGTGGGGGCTTAGTAGCATGTGTACGAGCTTTGAAATCTGTATGTGGTGCTTGCATGAATAGAATCGATGTTTGTGGTGGCTCGGAGGCTTGTAAATTATGTTCTTGCTCGAAGTCTGCTGTCAATTTGTAGGATGGCCCACATTGAGAAGTGGCGTATAAAACACTCTTCTCGGGTTGATCTTCGCTGTTTGACTGACGCGTCGCTAGCGTATCGTCATTCAGCTTGACAATGGTTGGAGATGATTGAAGTCCCGGTACAGCCAACGTGTTATCAGTCAAGGCTGTGTCGGTCTCCCGTTCGCGGACTTCGTCGGGCGATCGTTCGACTGTAGTGGCCTTGACGGTCACGTTTTTGTCTCTCCAAGAAGAGTTTCCAACTCGAGCTTCCTCATTCTGACGTCGCGTGAAGGTCCATCCTGCTTCTATCTCTAGTTCTGTTCCAGATTGGTGTGCCATTGAGCGCAAGCTTGGTTGCTGCATATGGTTGAGATTCAATGCCACGACGGAGTGTCGAGATGAAGTAAAGCAACGAGGCCTATGAGTGACTACATTCACGCGCGGGGCTGATATGATCAAGCTCGGCCATACCAGATAAGGTCACGGATCGCAGCCTCACTGTAATATTGGGTGCGTCCAATTGTTCATGATATCTGGTATCGAAATATCCAGGATTCCAAGGACTGTGAGAGGGCTTCCCTGCAGGCGCGGGTCCTTTTGATGCAATTGACAGGGTTACGGGCCAGGGTGTCTGGATCACCTGTCTAGTTTTCCCGCTAACCGTGTGCCATTTATTGGCTAAGTGAGATTGTTTATTCTCGGCAAAAGCAGCGTCGATAATTCGAACCACTTATACACAGTGTTTGCCTCGGAGCTTGGTGCATACCATGGAAGTGGTCCGCATCTTGGCCAGTCATTGAGCTCAAGCTGCAATGCACGACGAATCGAGCTGCATTCAGTCTCTTGCCGTGGACCGTCTGCCCGTAAATGAGGCTCAAACATGATTGTGCAATCTGCTTAAGATAAAGGTAGTGATACATAGGCTTCCCCGCAGTTTGTGAAACTGAGCTTTCAATATTGTAACCTAACAACGATTCGAGAAGAATATTAATATGTCCTCGTCGAAGAGCAAGCAAAAGAAATCCAAAAAACCGTCACCATCAACGAATTTGTCTTCGTCCTCATCTCAAGTACCTTCTAATTGGTCACAATGGGAGTGGAGTACCGAGAGAGGTTGCTTCCAACGATATCGCGCGGACTCGAGAGGTAAGAGGCAACTAACTATCAGACATGATCGAGTCTAAACCTGTCTAGGTCAATATGAAATTGAATACGAATTGCCACATCAGTCGGGCGAAGCCTCCTCGGAACCAAGAAGCACGCCATCCTTGAATACAACAGCTCTGCCAGAAAGCGGACTTTATCAGGATACGGCTCACTACACAACGTCGACATCATCTTCAGTAGCGGCCATCACAACTGCATTATACCAGACTCACTTGCAAGACACTCAGCAAGAGCCATTATTACCAAGTCGACCACAACACATAACAACGCAGGACCCTTCTACCGATAAGGAGGAGTCTAACTCTCGTAAGTCCCATATGGAACTCAAATTTGACGCCTTCTAATCTTCGGAGATTACAAGGTTCATCAACGATAGGAGTTCAAATACGGCAAGGTATATAAAGTCTCAAGCAAATGTATCATATGGTCACTAAAGTTATGTAGGTGTTCAAGGTTCTCTGGTCTGAACCAAAGGGCTCGAGTAGGCAAGGTTCTATCGGGGGCAGCAGCATTGCATCATACACCCAGCATCCTGACGATCGTGGAGGTGAGCACTTTAAGGAGGTCCGCCGGTTTATTGTCATCAGTCAGATGAAAGGCCATTGCATCTGCTTGTAAGATCTCCCTCTTTATTATTTGATTGTTACCATACTGACTCATGTAAAGACCGATCAACACCTATTCTGGGCAGGGTGTCACCAAGAATGGCGTGCATGCAGAGGACCACACGATCGTGTATTCGGAAAGGAAGCCAGTATACTTCAAAGGGGAAAGAGAAAAGGGGCTGACCAGGAAACCACTCAAAATAAATCCATCGTCGCCTAGGCACAAGTTAGACGAAAGATCTAGACTGAACTACGCTAAGACGTATACTGTTGAGTATAATGTCAAAGTATGCTTTATCGGCAAGGTCGACACGAAGTCAGAGTGGTATCTGACTGCAAATTACAACGACTTACACCCGCCTGTGAAGCAACGCCGCGAAAAACCAAATGAAGAAGATGAGACTGAGTACGCAGAAGGAGGCTCATCAGCTTATGACTATCAGCAAGAACCGGCAGGGGACTGGAGGACCGACAGCGCCGGCTCCACGTCCAAACCGCCTCTCACCTATAACGCTCGTTCCTTCTTGCCAGATCAGAGGCACCACGGCGATATAGATGAGGAGTATGGCGATGAGGACAATTACGAGGAGCACGATGGGCGAGGAAATGAACACGACGGACTCGAGGGATGAAACGATGAAGCATATGATCATCATCTGATGGATGGCAGTAATCAAAATTGACAGGAAGTTCAACATAGCACCAGTAAGTACTTGAATTCCACCACTCATCTCATACTGACTCTCATAAAAGTGACCCTGATCTCCGCTTCTATCGCTTGAGCGGACACGTCGCAGCACATATATCTTCTTACCTTATTCTCCTTGTTCGACATAGTCTGACTACAGAAGTCAATACGTTAGGGCAAGGCTAAATTAGCATCGCGCCCAGTGGCCTGCTTACAATACGCCCTGAATTATTTCCTTTATTTACATCACTGTTTCGGGCTTTGATCAGTTTATTGCTTTACTTTCAATTCCAGCTATTTCTGCAAGTCAGCTCAAACATCAGGACAAGATTCCACCATCGAGGGAGAGCAAAGATGCTCCGTATGTACCGGTCTCAAACGTTAACGACTTGACGATATTCCTTAGTATATTTGTTGTTATGGAGGGGTTTGTATTTAGTCTATTAATTCTACGTTGGACCTGTTTGGTCGTTGCATCTGCTAGTGAACTGTCCTGTGCAACATTCGCTTCAATTTCCGCCCTCTGTGAATATTGAAGAATGCGATGAGTCACTTGCGTCTTTCACAGTGCCAAAGGCAGGTACGGAAAGGACGTGTCGGATACACAAAAGTGACAAGATTATCGGCAACAACCACCACATCGATGAAATGGAAGATAACATTCTAACTCACCTACATGACAATATTGAATAAGGCCTTCTATTCAAACATACCCTTACACATTACTTTATCAGCCACACCCGCATGCTGTCTAGTCTCATCTCAAATCATCTGCATGGGCCCGGCTCCAACACACCGCTGCTTGAAGCCCTCCGACAAGCCCTCCGACAAGCCCTTAAACTTCTGATACGAATAACTTAAATTAGACAATGGGTTGATTGTCGACTGCCATAAATCCTCAACTCTAAATCACACGATTCATCTCATTTCTTGAACGGCGAATTCGAATGTTCTACAGTCAGCCCCGGCACTCGTCCGTCGGGCGTAACCCCACTACCGGGAGTCAGCAAGCACCTACTTCCGGCGGCCCCTGAATCTTCCGACACAAAATCCGATCAGAGAACGATATCACAAAAGATCGATTGAGTTTGTGACAGAATTGTCGCTACCGAGTTGCTGGTTTTACAGCGCTGCTGAACGGGGACTAGAGCACGAGGCTGACGATATTGAACCCGTCTCGTTGGAACTCATTTCCGCTGACAATTTATACCTCAACTAGACCAAGATTTTCCTTTGATCTCATCTTAATTGTTTCAACTGTACGGGAATACAAGCAATAGTCATTGCTGTTGGCTTTGACAATCAGACGTGCGGAGTTTTTTGTTTTTAATCTGCATAGCGGACTGCGTAGAGGTAAGGTTGCTGCTGAGCTGGGCATTCATTACGATATTAGTGTTACTTTGTAGAGCCTGAGGAAGACGGACATCACAAAATGGGAAGGTGATCCGGTTATGGAGGACAGGATGTTACTTTCCAATCTCATCGGGAAGGTGATAGAACCAATAGGTGCATTTCAAGGTTTGGGTGCACTTTGAGTAGGCTGTTTGCTTTTCCGAAGAGACGGCATACAGTAAGCGGAATGCCGAGACGCCTACAAGAAAAGGAATCCACGTATTTCATCGTTTACTATACATGCAATAAGATTAAATGTTATTTCGCATTGTGTGTTCTTGGTATATTCCTTAATGCTCCCTTTACCGCTGAATTGAAAGAAAAGGCCCTAGACAGGTAATGTGCAACGAAAACGTAGTTTTTGTTTCTAGATTTTGAATCAAAAATCCCAAAAGAACATCCATGCTGCCAGCATTCCAACCGAAAAAGAAAACAGCAGGGCTAGGAGTTATTCAAAAATATGTTAACACAAGATGCGCATCCGCCAAGAATTGAAAGTTATGAAATGGAAAAACACCGAGGTCCAGAGCAAACACATCTCCATCAGTAGACCCAGCTCTAGATTATGGATCATATGCATAGCGCAGGGGCAGGAGTTTCGTGCGTAGGCCATATCGAAGAAACAGGTTGCAAGCCAAAGATCAGATTCGGGGCAGCGCTTTAGGGTGAGTAGTGTGACCGTGCGAGCCAGCTGAGTGAAAGTGATCTAGTCGTTTGTGAAGCTAGAACTATTCCGCACAGAAAGAGTCGAAATATTCGGGGTTGGAGTTTGGGTATCATTCCCTCCGAGATGGTTAGGTGGACTGCTGAGTGTGACTAGGCTCCGAGACCCGGAGAGCGAGGGTGTTGGGTTATCCAGGAATGATGATCTGGTTTTCAGTATATCCGGACCTGTATGATTCGGTTGTGGAATGAGAGGACTAGCGGCAATGGCTGATGTTCCGGGGCAACCGACAGGCATTCGCCTTGTTCCTAGTCCAGCGATGAGATCGCCACTTGGAGATGGAGGTCTGGCGGTGGTTGTATCCATCAATTTGCTGGAGCCGGGAAGGAGTACCGAGTTGTCAATGATAAGGGTCTTCTCCTGCAAACCACCCAGCACTTCCAAGGGATTGATTTCCTCACACGTTTTTTGAATGTTCTAATGAACAAATTCAGAATTGACAATAGGAACGGTCGGGACAGAGTCACTATCTCGTTGCGAACTGAAATCCTCTGTGTCGATATCGTGTGTAGTAGAGAAAACTGTATCTTTATCGGAGCCTTCGTTCGTTGGGATAGTTTTTTGATCATCTTTCTGGACAGCGTATGATGCTGTGTCGCTACTAACGATGATCGAACCCATAAAATGGTGTATTTCCAAGCCTACATTGACGCTGCTGTATGTGGATAAAGACCAGTTGATGTTACTGCCATTCGAACTCTTGATATTTCCTGCCATGAGAATTGATCTGCTGTCACTCAGGTTGGTATTCGCGTACACACCAGCAGTATCAGTAAACCAATGCGCTAGTGAGCAACCTGTCCATCTGTTGTCTCCTTTTTGAACCAGCGTATTGTCTGGCGTTTCTGATATGCCAGGACAGCAGATGTATATCCAAGAACGCAGCATCATCATGTCGACAGTAGATTCCTGCACCCATTCCAGAAGCCAGGTATTCACATAATCCTTCTTGCTCGAAAAGTCTATTTCGGTTTCAGAGTGCTTGGCACGCTGTGCCGCGAAGTGTAGAGGTGAACGATCCAGCGTGTCTTGTACAAACTCTATCAATTCATCGCCTAACGCATCGCGAGGCTCATACTGATATTGGTGTTTGTCAAAAAAGCCTCGCTTGAGACATTCTTCTCGCAGAATTGAAACCTCATCTTCCAGCCGATTTATATCATCGAGGTTATCGCTACGATATTCGAGGTAATCGGAAAGGAAGGTCGTCATTTCTTCCGTCAGTGCAACCCCGTTTCTTCTGCGGATCGCCGCATCTTCTGATATACCAACATACTCGTCCTCAAGCTCCTGCAAGTCACCTCGAGCTTCGAGGGCTTGATCCATGACGGACAAGTATCTTTGCAGTACTTCCTCGTCGGAGCCGGGGCCTGGAGACATGACCTCCGCGACTTGAAAAGGCTTTGTGGGGGGTGAAGTCACGATGTCAATTTTCGAGTCTGGATTCGGAGTGTCGGAATCTCCCTCGTCTTCATACAAGTCATCGAGCGCCTCTTCCTCAAACTCGAGATCGTCCTCTTCCAATTCAAGTCTGTCTTCAATTGCTCGTGATCATACTCGGCTGGTCCCAGTTCATCTTGCGTGGCACGAAGTTGGTCGTGAAGGGTCACAAGTTCTGCTGGGACCTTGTTCAAGGCAATGAGGATGTTTAAATTTTGAGTCAGTCTGTCCAGACTGGCTTGCACATTTTCTCGTAGGATGCGAAGCCTGACCCTTTTTCTTCGTTTGCTCAAACGCGTCTCCAGTACATGACGACGAAGACGTGTAATCTTCTCCCTGGCCCTCAGCTGCTGTTCCTTTAGGCCAGGCTTGCTTTCAAGCTGAGAATCCTCATATGGTCCTCTATTCGAGAAGTATGCTGAATCTTGACGTGGATGGTACTGGTTCGAACGTGAGCTTTGGCTAGGTATATCGTATCTAGCCTCTCGCGGTCTTTTTTGTAGCGGTTTTCCAGTACTGCCACTCACTTGCGAATCGTTTTCTGGCGAGCGAACCATATTGCTGTGGTCCGAGTTGTAGAAGACATGGTCTCTGAGTCGGTGAAGGTTTGATTCAGACAATAGGTCGTTGGACAATACAGTATGGCAATCGGTCACTTCATGGACAACTGCAGGATCGGGCTTTTCCTGACTTGTGGCAATTCTGTGGCCACGAATCCCCGGACCATCAGGATGAGTTGAGTATATGGCGCTGTTCCGTGATGAGCGGTCCTGCCACGTCTCTATCTGGGTACTATATGTTCCATGGGCCATTTGCCGTTCAACTCTACGATTCTTAGAGCCTTACTTCGCACGAGAGGTGCTCCACATCACGAGCATTCGCGTACCCGAATGGCTTGCGAAACAGAAATGAGATAGATCAAGTTAGGGGGTAGTCAGAGCATTCCACGTTCCGGCAGTTCACGTACGCGTGGTAAAGGGAATTGGGAGCGACCTCGCGACTTTGCGAAAATGTGTTCAAAGCGGATAAAAGGCGAAATTTGAGCCTCAATACTTTACTGGTGAAGACTGATTGGACGGCTGCTGTGTTACATGCATTAGGTCTGCAGGTGTACTGAGATACGGTGTGGTTATCTGTGGCTCGTTTCGCCTTGCAATGGAAGTGTGCAAGAGTGGAAAGTCGGGTGCTAGGGGGCCCCGGGCCTATAGCAGCAGTGTCGCCCCCTGACGGTCCTGAAGGCACGATTACAGGGAAGTGCATGCTCTGGTCTAGGGAGCGCCCGAGCCCGAGCCCGCGCCCGAGGGACCCTCCCCCGTACTTCAACTACAGACAATACTCTTGGAAATGTCATATGCATTGCTCTTCCTCTATATATAAGACTCTGCAGCGAACTTTTGATGATGAGCAAACTCCGAGCAATCGTTTCGACCTGACCCTATTCGGCTTGAGCAGGAGTCTTTCTAACTCTAGTCGCTTATACCTGCTCTGGTTCTGCTATACTCCACGTAATTCCTGCAGCAGCTCCTCTTCCCGTCCTTCCACATGTCTCACTCGCTGCTTCTTTCCATTCCATGCATCATCATCAGCGGCATGCATCGACATTTGAATTCGCATGTGATATCTGGCCTATCAAGATGTTCATCTGTTCGTGAGGGTCATGCGTCCATGCAGTCTTCAGCCGTGTGAGGATACAGTCGAATCATCAGTAAGAACACTTATCAGGAAACCCCGCACTTCAATAATCAGGATAATCAGTCCATCTCTGGACTTACCCCGCTGCGCAGAGCCTCAGAACTCCCCAGTGGTTCCCAAGAGGCCCAGAAGGACCATAAAAGCGCTCATTCGCAGGGCACAGCAGCCTGACCCGCAATGCCAGCAAGTGCCCATCTACCAAGTGGCAGTGAGAGCTAGTTGCCTAGCCGCTTTGATGTCGGAACGCAAGGGCAAGAACAGACGCGAGCACGAAGTAACGGGTAAGCCAGATGTTATCTATAGGGCTGGACGCAGCTAGAATTTCGCTAATAACCCACAAGTTGGGCGAGAAAGAAGAAGTGAAACAGGCGAGCGAGACTCATCATCCCATCGGCAGACTTCGTAGGTACCGATCTGGCACTCATTTTCACTGGCTAACGGGTCGCCAACAGTCGTCGGGATGCTCCTCGTTCTCAACCCGTTATCCTTGAGTCCTATGAAGACGCCTCCGTAGCATCAACTAGCGGTGCTAGTTCTTCGAGATACAGCACCAGAGATCGACCACGCAGAGAGTCAGAACCACACGGTGCGCGGCCGCATCTGTTTGGGAATGACGAGCGAACGTACGAGCCGGGTTCTTCAAGACGTGGTGATTCAAAGAGATATCACAGTACAGACCGCTCACAGCCAGAGGATAGATATGAATCTGGTGACGATCATGAAGAATCAAAATTATCTTCTGCTCGCCGTCCCTCTTATAGTAGCCGGAGCCCACCACCCCGCGATTTGATCGGTGGAACATCGTCCACTCCAATACATGAATCGATAAATCGATTGACGATAAACGAAACCTCAGGAAGCAATTTCGCTTTACACTCACAGCGGGATGTCTCTTCCACAGGCGGCTATGAGGACGACAACCAAGCTGGATCGTTTCGCGATAAGGGAAAAGGACTCGCCAGCGAATTGTCTCGGCCAAGCATGGACAACCCTGAGACTTCCAAGATTTTGATCAGAGGAACAGACGGAGGTCCGGACTCAGAAACACTTGACAAGAATTACACGAAAAGGAAGAAAGACTACAAGAAATTCTTTCGAACTGGTCGAGTCTTCAGCACCTTATGGACGGAGCCGTTTGACGACACCATGCAGAGTGAGAATGATCAATTCAACACAGTTGTCACCTACCAAGTTAGATATGGTCAAAAGGTTCATTCCAAGATTCGTCGTTTCGTCGTGGTGAGGAAAGATGGGAATAGCTGCAGTATGTATCTGGCAAACTCATTGACGACTCTTCTTTCTTGGATATATCGGCACCAGGCATTTCAGGAGAAGCAATTGCTAATCATGATGTTATACAGCATGTCTGCCAGTAACCACCTACAATGGCAAAGGCTATAAGAAAAAAGGCCTGAACCTGAGAAATCATGGCTTAATTTATAGTAGTTCGAGGCCACCGCGATCCGTTCCAGGCATCACAAAGGAGCCACTAAAGATCATTTTATCCAGAGGTGCTGAGAAGCTCAACGACCCTTCCTATCTCCACTACTCAAGGGTCTACACGGTAGAAGCGAATGGTATGTAACGTACCACTCTTAGAGTCTCTTGTTGTCGTAGATCATCAAATCTAATTCTCATTTGTGATTCCTGATCCCAACTGTGAGAGAAACTCGGTTTCCATGCTAAGGACCTGATCAGTGAAAGTTCGAGATGTCGGCGAGCTTGATGAAGCCTCTAAAAAGTTGCTCAAGCGCTACTGGCGGGCTGCCCAATTCGAGGGGTTCTCAGACGATGATGAGACTGCACACGCTGGTACATCAAAAATATCGGGAAACTTTGTTCCGGGCGCCGCAGCAGGTAACAGGTTCACAAACAGCACAACAAACTCAGGCTATGATGGTCGTGGTACTTATGATGGGTCTTCCGGAGGCTACAATCAGCAAGCTGCATGGGACAATCGAGCGAATACTCGTCCCTTGGTGCCTGTTACTTACAGTTCGATTGCTGGTCAACCCTTTTATTCGGGTCATGCTTCCTCGAGCTCTGTTGATACCGCTCCGACATACAAATATGCAGATTTGTCGCAGTCTGGCTGGTCTCAGCAACATGATAGCCGCTTTGGAGAGAGCTCATCTGCACCCCGCGGAGCCTCGCAACAAAGCTATCGGCTTGACTATAGAAGCAATCCCAATTCCTCTGCCACCGACAGGTTTACCTCTACTCAACCCATAGCTCGGGAGTACCCTGCAAGTACCTACATCGATGAGCGTTGGTCCCAGGGACAGCCTGCTCAGCCATCATTCTCTCGAAGTGCAGCTCAATTCGGTTCCACCGACGGATATCCTAGCCAACGTGAAAGCCACCAAGCTGTTGGCGACCCTCGCTACAGCATTCCTGCAGCGGCCGGTCCATACTATGACCCACATACGAACCAGGGCGGCCGCAGTCAACACGATCTATATCCTGAGACAGGCGTATCTTCTCTTCGGCCCGATCTTGATGATGGTGAAATATACCTGCCCACCGAGGGAGAAACTCAGAATGAGCAAGCTTGGCGTCGAACACGTCGCGAAGACGACAACAGTCGAGATACAGGTAGTGGACGGAATTACTATAGTTGAGTGAGCTCTGGCCATCACAACTTGATACGTCACCTCTGCTTAGAATCTTACTCCGCTGCTTCGCCATTATCACATCTCTCCTCACCAGATTTTCGCACCGACCTGTCTTTACGACAACGAAATATACGTTACTCCTCACATCCGGACTCAGATCCAACATACCGTTTTGAGTAATCTCGATGATTACCACCAGCAAGGAAAGGGGCTTCAAGCTTCCTGCGTATATTTTATGATTGCTCGTCTTTTCTTTTTTGCTTAGTTAGCTCATCGTTCTTGCTGGAAGATTCTACACATCTCGGCCACGGCTTTTATGATTGTGTTTTACGACCTGCTCATTACTGGCTACTGTAGGTAGCGTTTTAATGTTCAGTTGGCAGCGTTCTTATTTTTGCCTGAATATGCAGACATCTTCCATTTCAACGAATTATGATTCTTTACTTCTCTTTTCTAGGTCCCATCGGCTTTAGGATGAAATGTTCGACAGCACAAGGATAACAACACATTCTCATTCCTAGGTCCCATCGGCTTTAGGATGAAATGTTCGACAGCACAAGGATAACAACACATTCTCAATCTTTTGGCAATATCGGGTATCTTTTTTATATAGCTTTGTCAATAAATACTCCACTCAAAATGCAATTTTGTCTTAAAACTTGGCTTGATACTTGAGTCAATATTATACCCAGCTCGCGATCTTTATACCAATTTCGAATCATACAATCTTCTCTCAATAACTTATGAATCGGCCGTCTAAAATCTTGTCCTTCTCCAAACTCCTGTCATCAGCTTACTCCTTGCGGACTAGTCTCTCTCCGCCCCCTTGAGCCCCCACAGCCCCATTCTTTGACTAAATAATAGACTCCCACTTTACGACAAATCAGAACTTTAGGGTTCAAAAAGGACGAGCTTATCGCAGCTATCAATCATGGCGCAGCCGTACAGCCAATCACGAACACTGAACTCATTGCACATGGACAACTCAGCCTTACGTGAAAGCCTTGACACTTGCGTCACAAGGCTTACCTTGCACATCCGTAGATCGTCTACCCGAAGAGGAAACTATCGAACGAGGTATGGAAGACACGAAGAATTATTTAATACCAGGATTTCTCCCATTTGGAGAACTTCATCAAACAAAATAGATTTATCTATCAATCATACAGATAACGAAAATGTGTTTCGGAAGCAAACCCAAAGTGCAATATTATGGTCAGCCTAATGCGGGGGCGAGACCTTATAATCCTTACTCGGCTGCTCCTATGAGGTATGTTTGATATTGCGGTTTTACCATTCTAAGCCTTTTTGGCCTTTGTACTTATACGTTTATTAGAAAATCTAAACATCGTCATGGTCATTATGCCGCCGCGCCAATATACGTCGATTCTAGTGGTGGATACACAGGTGGTCATCATGGTCATCATGGCGGAGGGGGAGGAGGTTGGTTTGGAGGAGATGGAGGCGGAGG